>VZTA01027917.1:34851-72089 GCA_013398855.1 Mohoua ochrocephala | reverse complement strand
CCCTCTCTCCCTCTCTCTTTCCCCCTTGTATATCTAATTTAATTCTTCAAGGCATGGCAGATGTAACAAAGAAAGGAGGGTCTGTGCGGATGGGCCACTTCCCAGCGCAGGACGAAGCCGTCCTCCATGGCAAACGTCCTTTTCCATTCCCTGCCCTGGCAGACACCTGCACCCTCAGCAGCAGCATCCATGAAAAAGGAGCAGAAAGGTATTTTATAGCTCCGGCTCTTTTACAAATTCCTCCCAAATCCAGCGGTGTGAATACTCAATCCCGCTGGCCGGGCGCAGGAAGCCAACGTGTTCTTTATCTTCAGAAATCCATCCCAGAGGATGGATTTGCCCGGAGGGGCAAACAGAGCCCTTTCCTCACTTTTCCCTCAGCCCCTGTTTTCAGTGGTCTCTTTACCGGCGGCTCCCTTATTCTCCCAAAATTCTTGCAGGATTTAAATTCTCATTCCTGAATCTTTTTTACCCCCTTTTTTTCCGAAGCAACATTAGCAAATATTTCCTGAGGTTGCTGGGTCTGTAACAGGGATGTCCCTGGAGGGTTCCCCTCTGCCTCCCGCCTTGGCCCCCATGGGAAGAGGGGCACTGACGTGCTGGGTTACCTGGATATGACGGTGATGAACACGTAGGACCCACGTCCCCTCGGGGCTGTGAGCCTTCCAGTTGTGAGAACGGTCGTTTGCGTAGAGATATTCTAGCCTTTTAATTGCTGCTAAGCCTTTAGGTAGCAGATGTATTTTTATTTTTGAGGTAATAAATACTGCAGGTATGGTAGCGCTGATGGGATCCTGTTTCTCTCAGTCAGCCGTGCGCTGTGCTCGGGGCGACCCTGGGTTTGCAGTGTCGTGGAATTGTCTGGGAACGGTGTCCAGAAACCCGGCCAGCACAGTGGGTGTCTCGTCAGGGTCCCCTGGTCGCTGCCTCCCCCTTCCCGCTCGGCATTTGGCTTTCAGGGGACAGCCATAATTTTGTTTGTCCTGTGCTCTGTTACAGAGCTTTTCCTTGCACTGCCTGGAGTCACCCCAGCACCTGCACGTTGGGATTTAAAAGGGGACAAACTGTCTGTTGCCATTGCCTTTGCTTTTAGAAACAAACTGAAACCACTATTAGACTTTTAATAATTTAAGCTAAAAATGCCATTCCTTATGGATGTCTCTGGCTGTATTTTTACAGTCAGGGGATGGAAAGGAACATTATAGGAAATTTAAAGGAGGCTTTGGGTATTAAATCTTCACCTCTTCCAGAAGATAACGCAATTCCGTAAATCTGCGCGAGACCTTTGTTTAACCCACCCCCCGCTAGCGCGGGCAGGTTTTATAGGCGCCTGTCTCGCTGCCGCTCACAGCCTGTGTTTTACATAATACCCTTCAGCATCACTGATATTAACCTTGATGGCATTATTATTGCTATTTACAGTTCATATGCTGGGAATGGTAAACCTGAATGGGATTAATGAAATAAATTAAGTGATGGAAATATTAATGCTATTAACAATCAGTAACAATAGTTGACAGCGTAGGAAAAGGAATAACCTGCCATTAACCAAGCAGGGTAGGATCTCTCTCACATCAGCATAAAGGTATCTGACACTTCATTTTGATAAACCCAAGATTAATTTTCTTTCAAGAAACAACTTTTACAGGGTCTTAATGCTTCTGTGTTTCAAATCTGAGCTCCTGGCACGTTTCCCGCGTCACCTTTCTGATGACCAAGAGCCCAAGGGCAGGAGCTCGGTGATAAAGACGGGCCCCGTGGGCTCCGTCCAACACCGCTGAACTTCTCCTCGGTTTCGTCCCACAGGGATTCTGGGCTTCGTGAAGCTGCTGCAACACATTCTCTGTGTCCCTTTTCCAGCAAAAAAAAAGACCCCCGGCTGCTGGTGTGAATTTACAGCTGGAGGAGCCACTGGTGATGCACAGGGGGTTCTTTCTGTTGTGCCATTTCCATTTGAAAAACAAGATTCATCCAGCTGGAGGGTTACTGGGCTCCTGGGCTGTTGGGAGCTACTGGATATCATTTTGGGTTGAGGTGGTGCTGCAAGGGGACCTCTCCTCTCTGTCCCTGCCACACTGGCTTGGGAACAGGAGAAGGTAACTTTATCAGGCCTGTGAGAGATGTGATGGCTCCTGGGCTGTGTAGGGCTTGCTGTGATTTTACCAAAGCCCTGGAGAACAGAAACACCAGTCTGGCTTCCTTTGTGTTCCTCATGGGAGGTTTATCCTAAGCCAGAGCCCAGGTTTATCAGCTGTGACCACATTTCAGCACCCAGTGCCTTTGTGCATTGTTGCTCGTGGGGCAGTTGCTGAGGCTCTGGAAAATTCCCCGCTGATAAGGTGAGCAAAGGTTGAAGAGAAAAAAGCGTCGCTAATTTTTTTCCCCTTCCAAATGCATCTTGCCAATCCTTCCCAGCTGGCTAAAAGCTTGGGTTTCTCACACTAGGGAAGAAAGTGAGCCCATAAATAAACCAGGGCAGGACACCTGGAAAGAATAAAGTGCCCTTCTCAGCCTTGCAGGGGAGGACGACTCGGTGTCTGCCGGCTGGGATACAGAGGCGGTGTGGGAAAGGAGCCGAGCTCGGGGCTGGGCAGCGTGGGGACGCTTGGGAGACGCCGTCGTGCTCTGCCATAACAATTTGTCGGCTACACCATGGCTTTTAGTGTTACTGAGTGGTCTTGTGCTGAAGCTCAGTATGACGAGCGCTTGCCACTGGTCCGGCTGTAGGCAGAGTGGAGGCCGAAATCTGTTTCTTAGTATAACCCCAAATTTCAACCCCTTAAAGGCTTCAGCTCTGGGAGCTGCTCAGGTCAGGATTCCCAGGTTGCTTGCAAGTAAACAGGCCTGTACAGTAGTGAGACAGTCTACTTGGAGTGTTTGGCTCTTTTCTGTCACATCTTGGATTATCTCGTGTCCAAATTTCAGTGCGTGTGGTTTTGTCTATGAGGAGGAAAACAGTTCTTTTTAATAACCTGTGTTCTTTTTACTTTCTGGTGGGAGAAAAATGCTCAGCCACCTGAGACATACTCCTTTGACAACTCCCTTCAGTAGAAATTGTCTTCTCCTGATTCTCAAACCCCAATTTTAGGAGTGTCTGAAAAGGAATAGTGGACTTTGATCCAGGGACATGAAATATGGCCAGAAAAGCCCATTGTTTCTCAACAGCCTTAGCTCTAATGCGCTCCCTGCCACTCTCAGAACCTGAGACTCTTTCTGGAGCACATCGGACCTGTCCATTCATTATCCACTCAGGGAACAGATAAATGAGGATACAGGCTTTTCCTCAGGCTCTGGAAAACGCCTCACCAAGCCCCGGCCAGTGCCAGGAGGGGCCTGCGCCAGCGATGTCTCTCTGTGGCGACAGCGTGTGCCTGGTGCAGGTTCCTTCACTGGCGCCTTGGAGAGCCTCTGGCATGTCCTGCATCACGGACACATTTCTCTCCGAGACATGTTGCATATTCTACACGTTGACCCACCTCTGCCTCTCTGCTGCTGACCACTGAAGCATTTCCCCCGGGCTGTGTCCTGTTCCGTGTGTTGCCTCCCTGTTCTCTCTCTGGTGCCGGGGTCTGTGTTCGGCCTTGCTGCTCGGTGCCCTGACAGGATGGCAGGATCCCAGGCACTGCCTTGGGGAGGGAATGGGAGACGCTGTGCTCATCTGAAGTGAAGCTGCTGCAGGCAGGAAAGCAAATTCAACAAATATGGAACCCAATAAACAATTGTGTTTTGAAATAACACGCCTAAGAGCTGATGAATTGCAGTCCTGGTTTTAATATTGAAATGTGGGAGCACTTCTGGAGAGAGGCAGCTCCTTTGGCCTTGGAATTACAGAGTTGTCTTGAGATATTCAGAAAATTCCTCTTTTTAATTGCTTCCGGCCTTAATCATCCATTAGCGATTGCTTAGCTCCCATCAGCCCATGAACCAATATTCTGGGTTATTTGAAGAATTCTATTTTCTGTTCCTTCTTGGTGAAGGTAAAATGGCTGCAGCGTGCTGTAAGATGGAGCCTCACTTCTGGAGGGATAGAAATGGAATTAGCAAACATAAATTGTATTCCGAATAGCAGTTTCTACTCTATCTCATTGCACTCTGCTTTCCTCCCTGTCCTCCTCTCCCTCCCTCTGTCCCAGCCCCTTTCCAGAGCAGAGCAAGTAGCCATTACGAGGGAGAGTTTTTTATCCACTGGTTTAACTTGCATATTCCTGCAGCAAGGCTGCGAGTTAAAGTTACAGCACGTTGGGTTTGCTCACGCTTTTCCTCGGAAGTCTTGTAAAATAGCCTGAGAGAACTGACAGCAGGATAAGACCTGGCATAAACTTGGGAATAATCTTTTTGAATGCTACAAAAAAACCACCAAAATACAATTTACTTTCCTATTTTTAGCTTCACATCCTTCAGGCTGCACACATTTCTGAGCACCTTCAGTTCCCATTTATTTTAGTGCTCCCCATCTCCTAAGAGCAATTCGACATCTGAAAGCTTTGGATCCAAAAGGGGTTTGTAGGAATAACGCCAGACTCGGGGGGAAGGGGTCAAGGGATCAAAGAGAGGGGGGTTAATGTTGGCTGCCTGTGCCTAAATCTGTTTTTCCACCTGAAACCAATAACATTGCGGTGATAGGGATTCTGTAGGTACTAATTATTCTTCTCCTTATTCCCAATTCTACTCCAGGTTGGGTTGGCATTAGGTGTAATTGTTTTTATTAGAGAATAATACTGGAAGCAACCATTTATAAACTCGCTAAAGCTGTAGAAACATTTACTCTCAAAGTTTCATGAAGCTTTTTATGATTTCCGTGCGTATTGTGGTTAACGTTTCCAATTAAGCTATCACACGTGCCGCATATATTATGTAATTATACTGGAGGAGCAACTCAGAAATTACAAGACAAGGACACAACAAAAAGTTAATTAAAAATGTGAAAGCCTTAAGAGGCAGAGAGAACAACAAATTTCAGGAAATTAATAGTCTAGATTAAAAATTATTCAGTGCCTTCACTCTTAATGGGAGCCCGTTTTAATATTCAGCATTCCATGTCAATATTGGAAGTTTAAATCCTGAAATGTGAATTTCCATGCTTTTGTGACATTGGCTCACAATCTTAACGTCCTTTTAATGTACTTTTTGTTGTGTAAATCTGTGTAAGTACCATCAGTCATCAAACCTGACATGTGCCGGCGTGCGGCAGCCCCAGCCTGCATCTATTAGGGCTTTTTGTGTTTGTGCAGTGGAACCTCCTTACACAAATTCCACTGAAGGCACAAACCTGCTAAAGGAATACATTTGTTTTCCCCTGAAACAATAGACCTGCATCAAAGGAACATCCAGGGAAAGAATAAGTCATTGCAAAAGATAAATTTCTTTCCCGCAGCAAGGCAAAATGTACCAAGGGTCTGACCTGTTGAGGAGGTGAAGCTGTTGACTTATCAGGGCAGTGGGCAAACCCCATTAGAATATAGACCATCATTTACGTAATTTAAAAATTATCAAACAAGAGTCCAGCCAACACCTCGTGCTTTTCATGTGCTGCTGTGGTTTCAGGTGTTTCAAGAAAATGTAAGGAAAATGTGAATGAGAACATTATTCCCTCCTGAACTTCAGCACGTGGCTGAAGCTGAACTTACTTATGAACAACGAGCTGGCAGCCAAATGGCATTTTATTTAAATGTATTCAGATTCAAAACATGTTTTGCCTGTGTTCACAGATAAACAACAGGAACAGAGCAGGGGTTTGAGGAGAGTGGGGCCAGCATAGCCACCTGTGGGCATCTGTTTTTCCCGACCCCAGAAGGGTGCTTTGCTGAGCTGTGGTGCCCTGAGTGCTTTTAGCTCAGGGTGTGGCCCTGGCTGGGGCTGCAGGGGAGCATTTCAGGGGCCACCAGCTGGGCAGAGGTGTCTTCCAACCACTCAGCTGAGAGGATGGGGCTGAAAGACCATCCTGAAAAACCTGTGTCACACAGGCACCTGCAGCCGTGGGGAAGGAGAAGGGAGGGGAAGGAGAAGGCAAGGGGCTGAGGATTTTCTCCTGCCATGACGATATCTTTTTGCAATTTTTTATTTTAAAGATGGGAAAGGTGATGTCTTCACTGGCCATGGAGAGGTCTCTGGAAAGTGCCAGGGAAAAGCTTTATGAAGTTCTTCTCTCAATATATTCTCAAATATCTTTCCAAGCGTGTCTGTGGGGAGCGGTGAATGGCACAAGGTGCACAAAGAAAGGGAGGGTCAGTCCACACGCCTGGTGCTTCTCCAGTCCTGCTGGAAGGCCAGAGGTGTCCTGGCAGGGTGCTGGATCGGGCCCTTTGACACGGTGCTTGTGAGGAGCGCCCAGCTGACCCCTGGGCAGGGAAACCTTGGATGAGGATGGACGTGGTGAGTCCATCACTGTGAGCACCAGGCAACAGCAGACATTAAAGGAATGATATTCCTGTCTGGATTTGAAGCAGATTGTTTACCTACCTGACACAGTTGAGCTCTAAGTGTACTTTTATGGGTGTCTGCTCTGTACTTGGCACTCTGAGCTGGACTTTTGGCCGAATTCTGTCCATAAGTAGATTCATTGCTGTCATTTGGATTTGTAGTGGCAGCATTTGCCCATTATTGTGTTATTTTAATTCCCTCAAGAATCTAATGAAAATTAAGTGAAAAAATAAGGCTTTCTGTATTCTATTTTCAGCATGATGGATTGATAGAAGGACAGGCGACTTTGACTTGTAGGCTGAAGATTTTATGCATATATACATAACAGATATGGAGACAGAATTTTTCCCTTATGGCAATGGAATGGTTTTGATAGTCTCCATTAAAATAGATTTGAAAATACCATTTGTTTTATGTTTAAACCTTAAATTAAATTTTTCAATAATAAAGTATGCTTATTATAACCCAATTCTATCAATCACTGAAATGAACAGCACATTGGTGGGTTCAAGCAAGTAAATAAATGTGTTATTTTATTGCATGTCAGGAAGGTTTATTGGGTAGAATTCTTCCCTCTGAACTGGTGGGTTAGAGGTTTAAGCATCATATCAAGGACTTGCAGTGATGCAGAGTGCTGACCCTGCCTCTTAGGGCCTTGGACGGAGGCTGGCAGCTCAGACAAGGCATAAAAGTGTGTCGCTCTCTGTCCAAGCTGTTCCCACGGTCGCTCTGAGAAAGTACCTTCAGAGGTGGGGTGTTGGGAGAGCCACGTGATGTGCCGTGTTCTGCGAGGATGTTGTTTGAGTTGTTGCTATGGATCTTCCAGATGCTGTGTTTGTCTGGGGTCATTGTGATTGTTAAACTGATTATTTTAATACGTGCTTGGAGAGATGCTGGATGAGAAAATAGTTTTAGATAAGATTTGGTTCTCTGCTGGGAGCAGGTGTGGGCACGGGGAGCATCTCGCTCCTTGGTCACTGGTCAAGGCTTTGCAAAATCTTTCCTTTGCACAGTGCAGTAATTGCCTATAGAGAAGGTGTGCCACTGCTGGAGGACAGGGAGCCTTGGACTGAACAGGTACGGCTGTGACTGTGGCCATTTCCGGGTGCTGGGCTCTAACCCTCCCTGTCCCAGGGATCCTCTCCAGCATCACAGCGGCTCTAGGAAGGAAGCACGGGCGCTGGTGCACACCTGTGTTTCTGTGGTTGATGCCATACCAGGCACATGTCCCGTTTTCCTTCATGTCCCAGATGTTTATGGAGCACGGAGCGTGCCCAGAGCTGGCTGCAGCTGCTGGTTGCAGATATGGGATGGGAAACATCCCTCTGTTGTGTCCTGCACTCCCACACTTGCTCTGCACATGGAGTCTTGCTGTCCTTACCCAGCTTGGCCTGCCCTGCGTGTCCTGGCGGCCCCGGTCACACAGCCCCTGGCACGGAACATCCCTGTGCCGGCGTCACTGCGCTCGTGGCTCGGGGGCAGAGGGTGCAGGTCATGGAGCACAGCTCCCAGTAACTTGGAGCTGGGAGCCTGTGCTCCTGTGTTCTGTTCCACTGGGCCCCCTGAGTGCTCTCTGAGAGGAGACCCAAATAAATCACATTACAGTAGCCTGAAGAAGAGGTCACAAATCTTTTTGAAGAGGAAAAAAGCCACTTCTGGCCACTGCTGAAACATGAACTTCCACATGTATCCTGTTAGAAAAAATGAATTCCATGTTGGGAAACTTATCGACATGTTTGGGCATAGCTCATAGACAGGGAGAGCTACTAACACTCCAGTGACACCTTCCAGATGTTCTCCCCTCAATAATTATCCATCTGCTCGAGGCTGGCTTGCCGGACATCCCAGGCAGGCGGGATGACAGCCGCTGAAGGCCACTGACAGGTTTGGCAGAGGTGGAAATATTCTGGCAGGTTGAACAAATTCCGAGTATTCTGAGTTATCTGTCACTAATGTGGCTCAAAAGAAAGAGCAGGGACGGAGTTCAGAGCTCGTCTCTTGTTCAGGCACAGTGAGGACATCCTCCCTCCACCCTCTCCTGGGGAAAGCAGACTCTCCTGCCCGGTTGTGTTCTTCCAGCCCCCACTGATCACCACGTGGAGTGTGCACACCACGGCAACAGCTGTTAGAGGTGTTGATGTAGCAGATCATCAACTACCATGAACATCACGTCGGGGAAAATGGCCATGACAGGTTGAAGTCTGTTCCCAAATTACTGGAAAGCATGAGAAGGTGAGAGGTGCTCCCCAGCAGTTGTTTTAGCAGAGCAGGTTGGTCCCAGTGCATGGGGGTTAATTCAAGATCTCCAGCCTGCAGTTCCCAGGCCCTGCTCCCTTCAGCACCCGAGGGGTCTGTCCCGCTGCCAGCCCACCCAGCCAGCACATTCACAGGGCCCCGGTCTCTGCAGCCTCCAGGGACAAGCAGAAAGTTAAGTAAGTATTTTCCCCAGAAAGACAAAGTAGAAGAAAGATGTGTTTCTGCAATGACAGGTGAAATCTCTTTGTACAGATGCTCTGGAGATGAAATGCACAAAGCGGAGCTCGCTCGGGTCTTTTGTTTTACAGAACGTGCAAAAGCTCCGCAAGCAGCTGCAGCAAAGCCCACGGAAGGGCTTGCCCTGACTGTGTGAACAGTGCTGAGGAAAAGGGGGTTATCAGTTCAAACCAAACAAAATAATCGCTGATCTGGGTTGGCAATTCTGGCCCTCTCCCCAATTTTTTGTCCCTTGGGGAGTAAGAGAACTGAGAACAGAACTTAGTTTAAAACAAAAAAAAAAGAAAAAAGAAGACCATTCGCATTAACTGAAAACCTTCAGATCAGGAATATTCATCAAACATGAAATTTTTGGTGTGCAAAATTCTTTAGACTACTGTAATTGGGTTTTGCTGTTTGTGACTTGAGACTTATGATGTCATTTCATGTTTATCTGTGAAGGGACCTGGGTATAACATCATGTGAACATGACCAAGTGTGATGGAATGCCAAAAGCTAAAGAGAAACAGATGAGTTCTGGGCTGGATACCTGCTTTACCCTCATAGCTAATAAGGAAAAAGCTGGGATGTGGAAACAGGGTGAACAGTAAGAAGAGAAAAAAATTTGGCACGTCTTTTGTTGAAATTCAATCCTCCTCCTCCCTAGTATGCCCAGAAACCATCTGCAAACTTTTCAATCATTTTTTAGGATACAGTGAATTTTATCATAATTTTGTCAACCAAAACCATATGTGCTTTTTCTATTGACAACATAGAATAACAAAATCATATTTGTTCAGACCACAAGGCAGGTAATAAATAACTGTGGACACACTGCTACAACTTAATGGTTTTTTTTTTTTTTTTTAAAGTATTGAATATTACCAAAAAATTTAATTTGGGAGGTAAAGTAAACTTCTGAAGAGAAAACCATCTGAGAGAAAGCTTGTGGCTCAATAACTTTCACCTTCCTGTTAGACTGATTCTAGCTCAGTGTCCTGAGGCCATAACAAAATGAGCTCTTCCCCCGCCTGCCCACAGCCTTCCGTGGTTTTCCATGCACATGGTTGTCCATGCACGTGGTTATCCATCCTCTCGGCTGTCCATGCACGTGGTTATCCGTGCACGTGGTTATCCATGCACGTGGTTATCTGTGCACGTGGTTATCCATCCTCTCGGCTGTCCATGCACGTGGTTATCTGTGCACGTGGTTATCTGTGCACGTGGTTATCCGTGCACGTGGTTATCTGTGCACATGGTTATCCATGCACGTGGTTATCCATCCTCTCGGCTGTCCATGCACGTGGTTATCCATGCACGTGGTTATCCATGCACGTGGTTATCCATGCACGTGGTTATCTGTGCACGTGGTTATCTGTGCACGTGGTTATCCGTGCACGTGGTTATCTGTGCACGTGGTTATCCGTGCACGTGGTTATCCATCCTCTCGGCTGTCCATGCACGTGGTTATCCGTGCACGTGGTTATCCATGCACGTGGTTATCTGTGCACGTGGTTATCCATCCTCTCGGCTGTCCATGCATGTGGTTATCTGTGCACGTGGTTATCTGTGCACGTGGTTATCCATGCACGTGGTTATCCGTGCACGTGGTTTTCCGTGCACGTGGTTTTCCGTGCACATGCAAACTGCTGGCCCCGGTCCCAGCATGTTCCCTTTGTGCTCCGGCACCATTTTGCTCGGCGGCCTGGCCATTGCTCTGGGAAGTTTGGACCTGTGAGGTAAAAAGATGAAATGTGAATTCAGGTAATTCAGGATGTGCTTCCTCCTAATATACCAGCCATGAAATATCTCTCCTTACTGATATTAGACAAGTTAATCTTTCAGGTTTGACCAAATACTGCCAGAATCATGCAAAAATTCTTCCCTGATAGGGTGCTGAGGCCCTGGCACAAGTTGGCCAGAGAAGCTGTGGATGCCCCATCCCTGGAAGTGTCCAAGGCCAGGCTGGACAGGGCTGGGAGCAACCTGGGCTAGTGGAAGGTGTCCCTGCCCATGGCAGGGGGTGGGATGGGGATGGGCTTTAAGGTCCCTTCCCACCCACACCATTCTGGGATTCTGTGATTCTATGAAAAATCTTTAGAGCATCAGAATAGTCCTGCCAGGTTGGCTTTGCTGACAAGCAACATTGGCTCATTCTCTGGGTCTAAAAAATGCAAAAAACAGGAATGCAAGGAACCACCTAAAGCACTTTAGAGAAGTCAGCCCTTTTTGTGGAATGGGTTCAGCTTCTAATCACCAAACTCCAACAGGGAATATGACGCAGATGTATTAACAATACCAGTTGGCCACTGGAAGAAGTTCCCAAAAAAGCTGGTGAACTCCTTGTCTCAGACTGTCTATAACTTGGACAGAGAACTTGCCTGACAGGTGCTTTAACGAGACTTTGAGCATAAAGGATGAACATTATTACTGGGGGTTACGCTGACGTTTGGGTCAAATGAGTTAAAAAAAACATACCAGTGAACTCATGTGTAGACAAACATATGGTTTGAATATGATTCCATATATTACATTAATAAACATGCAATTGTCATGTTGTTAGCAGTGATAAACAGCCATAGGTTTTATGGCAATGCCTCATTAAGATTCACTTGGGGTCGTGGTTGGATCTCCACCGCTTGGCTTTGTGCTCTCCTCACTGTACCTGTTTTAGTGCAGCACCTCCTCACTCCTTGTCCTTAACCACAGAGTGGGGCTCTGCCAGGTTGTTTTCATTCTTTCTCCATAGCAATGAGATAAACAGAAAGACAGAAACCTTGGTCTGAAGAATTTACCCATAAAGCTCTGCTTATCTGTTGCAATAATACCCCAACACTTCAGCTGGGTTGTGGCCTAGGGGTGATCAAGCAGGAAGACATGAAGTTCACCTCGAACCTTCCAGTCTAAAGGACTCAGTGGTAAAGGAGGAAAATCATACAATTTGTCAGCAGTGATGATAAAATAATGAATAGACTTTGCAGGTCATTAAAGCCTTCCTTCTAAGTTCTTGATGATCTTAACAAATAATCAATTAAAGTCTTCTGAGATTAGCAAGTGTTATTGTCCCTGTTTTATGGATCAGGTGACTGAGGTACAAAGGGATTAAATCCTCAGCCCTGTACCTCCCACCCAGGTCAGGGTCCTCCTGCCCCAAACCCTTGGACACCCGTGGATGTGCCAGCACACAACAAATGTAGGACTGGATGGTCTTGAAGGACTGGATCTGTCTCTTCCAACCTTGATGATTCAGTGAAGTCACAAGAGCAGGTCCTGAGCTCTCCCGCTGTCACCAGTGGCAAACAGATGTCGTGCTTGGCTCGTGGCCATCGTTGTCTCACTCTGCATCTCTGGGGCTGGGCCGGGGGTGCCCCCACCCTGCCGAGGGACTCAGCTGGGACCTGAGAGCCCTGCCAGGCCCTCACCCCGAGGACCTTGTGGTGCCGATGCACCTCCTGCCCTGAGCTATGCATCTGACTGGAGACCCTCTCACCTCCTGGGCTCTCCCAAACCACAGGTGGGCCCAGCGTTCAACCTCCTGCACAGCTGCTCCAGGGACTGAACCTGCTCATTGAACTTCTCACCACACAAGGGGTTGTTCAATGTTTGCTTTAGTAGCAAATTCAGGAGATTTAGGGGAAATGTGGCAACTGCTGGGCTTGGGAAAGATGCACTGGAAATATCCAAAGGGATTCCAAATGCAGTAGAAATGAGGCTTCAGGTATTTTTTCTCTTCCAACAGATGCTCTGTTTTCCATCCCTTTTGCTGTTTCCTAGCAGAAGTTATGCCTCCTCCTTTATGTGGAAATGAAGGACAATGCTTGCCCTATTACCGAAATACGGGCCATTTTCTTAGAAATCCTCGATTTTCAAGACAAAGCACAGGTGCCCAGGTTTCCTTTCAGTCAAATAGCAATTGAGAGCACATATTCTGTTTTGCCATGAAAATTAGACTATTTTTATCTCTGAAGAGCTCTCATTAACACCTAATTTCCAGGTAAAGGAACCACTTGTTTTTCTTTCCTTTCTGAACACCGAACGAGGGGCATTTCATAACTGTGTTTTGTAATGTGCTCAAACCTGCAGGATCCACAACTCCTTTCATAACTCACTGCGCCGATCTCTTTGTCTGGGTTGTAAATTCGAGCAGTTGCTACCAGCCTCCTTTTTTCTCTTCAATATTTTAATATTGCATCTAATATTTAACAAGCATAGAAACGATGAAAATGCTACGGAATGTGTGACATAGGACTGTGAATTGGTTTGAGGCTGCTAAAAATCCTTGTTTTTTGCAGAGACTGGTGTTGCTTTTGTGTTGGTTTGTTTTTAAACCAAACCAGAAACCACTCCAAGAGCACTAAAGGGAATCTAAGAGGCAAAATGCTTCGCAGGTCTGGGTGCTAATAAACACAAGAACCCTGTTCTCAGTACACTTTAAAGAAAAACAAGATTAGGGTTTCTTTCACAGCTGCCTCAGTTTGGAGGCCAGAGCTTTAAAAAAAGCACCTTCTGCCTTGCAAAACCAGAAGGCAATTCCATTGGGGCAGCTCCTCCGTGCAAGCAGGGTGAGGGCCAGGAAGGGAAGCCGAGTTGGAGAAAGTGCTACTTAAAGTAAATGCTAATGATTTAAAATGTTATTCCTTCTGTGCTTTTAGAGACAAGGAAAAAAAAAAGTTAAAAAAAAGAAGGAGTAATAAAGGCTTCCAGCCTGTACCTCATCTCCAGTCACTCCCGTGAAATTCCCAAGAGAGCATCCAGGCTCCCCTCTCCCCCTCTTTAAAAATGGTGGACCTGGAACCACTTACAAGAGAGGCTTAATAAGAGGCAAATGTGTTTTATATTTTGTATCTTGTTAAGTGAAAAAAGATGGATTCTCACAAGTAGTCTCCTGGTGCAGATTTGAGTGGTCTGTGCATGCAAATGTTGTGATGCTTCGGCTGCCAGCATCCCGCTCCAGTCCCCCTTGGCCACTTAAAATCCCACCCCCAGAGCGAGCTGAGATGAAATTGCTTCATTTGTACAATGGATCTGTAGATCTGGGGAGCTTGTTTCTATCTGATTTGCTGATAATTTACTCCTCATTTGATTTTTTTTTTCCTTTTCTTTTCCCCCCACCTTGGAAAGGAAACAGTGTCTCAGCTCACATCTCTTCCCTAAGGAGGGAGGAATTGTTTCACCGGGCTGAGAGGATGATTGAAAGCAACTGAAAAATATTAAAAAAGACCTACACAAAGATGAAACATTTTTTAGAGAACAAGAAAACCCCTTTACATCTGAAAACTGATAGTAAAATTTTTAATTTATGCTCCTAATTGCTGAAAAATCTGCTAGAAAAATCCACGGTGCCTTTGTGAAGGTGTGCGTTGAACAGCGAGACATGTTCCCCCTCAGATAATAATTTTTATGACCTTTTGGTGCAAGATAGTGCTGTGCTCACTGTCGGCTTTCACTAGTCAGTGGTGAGGAAACACCTTCTATTTGTCTTTGATCCAGAGGTCTGGATTGCTAAACCTGATGGCCACAATTAAAGACAGTCCCGCTGCAAACCTGACCTCTGCCTGCTCTCAACTTCATGTAAACTTTTCAATATGGATGTAATTTCGTATTAAATTACCCGTGCTTTATTGCTTTTTAGCACAGCGCTGTCCCATTGCCTTTGAAAAATCTAAGGAGCAACAAAAAAGAAAACTTGCAGTGCATCTGCTCAATTATGTAATTATGGACTTGTTTTCCTGCATTTAGGAGCCTTTTTGGATGTGTTGTCTGTCGGAAAGCTGTGATACTTGTGGTGGATTGGTTTGCTGTGTCCTCGGAGCACATCCAGAATAAAACACGGAACTGCAGTCGAGGGTTTGCTGTCCTGAAGAGCTTGTGCCCTGTTTTCAGGGCAGTCCAATGGGCTGTGAGGTTTTTCCCCCAAACCCTAAATGCAACATCAGCCTGTGATTTTCAGTCTGCGGTCATGTGGACCTGTTTGAATGAGAACGGAACTCCTCGGCTTCAGGAGATCGTGGAAATCACAAGCAAAGATTGGAAGGGACTAGGAGGCATCAACTGAGCTCCCACCACTTCTAAAAAGAAAAAAAGAAGTGGAATTTAGTGGCCAGGAGGCTCTGGGCTCCTGTTAGTTCGTGCCAGCTGCTCCTGTGTCAGTGCCGGTGCCCCCAGTGAGCTCCTCCCTTGCCGCACAGCCACTCAAGCACTAAAGTGAATAAATAACCAGATATCAAAACACATCACCCAAGGGAGGTAAATGTGATTTATTAGAGACTTAAAATATAAAATTATAAGGTTAAAAATCATTCAAAATGAATCTAACAGGTGCAGTAATAAAAGAAGAGTTAAAGGTGTTTGCAGCCTAATCTGGTTGTAGCTGTTGCCTTCTCTGGTGCTGCCTCACTGTGATCCTCTTCTCCTTTAAACGCAAATGCAGCTTTACCCAACTATTCATTATTTATTGCTTTTTGGGGGCTAAAAAATTGCATTCACGCGGTTCCCCTTCCCACAGCGTGTTCCCGAGCAGTGACCGTGGTGTGGGATCAGGGCCGAGGCTGCCATCGTCCCATGCTGCGCCCTGGGGACAAAGAACATAAAGTTAATTAATTGTCCCAAGAAGGGTGGCTGCCCCTGGATCCCTGGAAGTGTCCAAGGCCAGGCTGGACAGGGCTTGGAGCAGCCTGGGACAGTGGGAGGTGTCCCTGCCCATGGCAGGGGGTGGGATGGCATGAACCTTGAGGTCCCTTGCAACCCAAACCATGCTGGGATTCTCTGATTATGCTGAGGAACAAGAGATGCTGAAAAAAGCTACACTCACCCTTTTTTTCCTCAGCTAAAAATGATGTAGTGAGGAAATGGAATTTTTTACCTAAATATCTGTCTTGATTGAAAATCTTGGACCTTTAACATGAAAAACAACAACTAATTTTTGAAAGCAGATTTTTTTTTAAAGTGTTTTTATTTTTGATTAAACTGAGTCAAACAATTCTTTGTGGAAATGGACTGGGCTGGGTTTATTTCCCACACAAAAAAGGGAGAAAACGCTTTGTGACAAGCTTTAATCAAAAGGCTGTTAAGGGGATGTTTTCTCATGTGGATTCCATTTCCTGGGATGCTGAGCCCAGGACCTGAGCTGTCTGGGTTTTCATCCAGAGCATTTGCTCTGTAGCAAAGAGGGAAATGCTGGGGCATTTTCAAGAGTAAAATCTGCGACCAGCTTGGTGGGTGCAGTGTGAGCCTTCCTGGGGAGCTGCGGGGCTGCAGAGAGGAAGGAACTGTTTTTCATCTTGATTCCCTTTAATTAGAAAGTGAATTAAACCATAACTTGTATGAGGTATTTTGTTGGGTTTTTAAAATTGTTGTCATTAACAACTATAATTCTGGATTTTTTAAATATTATTTTAATATTACCAGAACTGTCCACTCCATTTTTGCATCTGTCTGTGCTCTGCTTGGCATGTTCAGTGTCAGGGAGTCCCCAGGTTTAATTTGCATTTGTGGAAAGAAATTCCCCTGATTGGTTTCAAATGCATCACCTTTTAATTTCATGGAGGATGCCCAGGTACTCGTGTTATGAGATGGCCCAGAAGCAGCTGATCTACCCCCTGTAGGTTGTTCATTATCTTATCGCTGTTGTTATGTCTCCTCTTATTTATTGCCTAGTTAAGACTAGAAAAAAAATCTTTCACTCTGGTCATACAAGAGATTTTCCATACCCCTGATCATTCCTGGCAGTTTGCTGTGAATCATCTCTAATTGTGCAATATTATTTTGGAAGTAGGATGGTCACTGCTGTACATTGCAGCTGAAAATACTTCATTTCCATGTGTTACGTGTTATTTTCCTCTATTACTCGTCATTCTCATGCACTGTTTCCTCTCTCTCCCTCCTGAACCTTGGGTTTGCTGCTTTGCAGTCCGGGAAGCCTCTTCTCGCTCGAGGACTCGGGCTGCTTCTCCTTCCTTCCTCACGTCTCCTGCAATAGTTGGGGTGGCCGCGCCCCCCGTGTGCACAGCAGCAGCAGCGTGCCAGAAGGTCGGAGCTGTCACTGCTCGCCCGTGGGCCGGACACAGAGGAGGGGCAGGATTTAAGGCAATGCTCTTTCCCCATCTTCCTCCCAGTTTGAGCTGCCCCAGGGCTGCGTGGCTGCCGGCATCCGTGATGGTGACGGGGGAAGTCCGCTGTTGGAGCCGATTTCTCTGGAGAACTTTGGAGCGCCCTGGGTGGGATTGCTCCTTGTTTGCACCGCTGTGTTCCTTTGTTGTTATTGCAGCTCTTTTTTTGTGTCCTCCCGCGTGCAGGTGGAAAAGGAAAGGGAAAGGAAAAGGGAGAGGGCTGGGTTTTAAGGCAACACGGAGATAGGTGAAAGTTAATAAATTTCCACTGTGTGGATGGGATGGGGCTGCAGGCTCGGGCCCTGCACGTGGCTCTGCCTGCCCAGTGCCCACCAGGACCCCGGCAGGTTCCCACCAGTCGCCCCTGTGGTGGTGGCTCTGCTGGCGACACCGGGAAGGGCTGCTGGGGACTGGGTGTTGGAGCTGATTCCTTGGATTGCTAAACAGGGCAATTTTGTAATTATGCCAATTGTCTGATTTGTTCTGAAGTTCATTGATGTTCTGGGGTTTCGTGTTGTCACGTTTGTCTTTTTTTTTTTAATTAATCTTTCAAATAGATGTAAAACCCAGCATAAAACTTGCAGTTATGTAGTAAAAATTGGGTAACGTGGAAGACAAATTTCCAGTTTTTATCAAGAAGCAAAATTTTGCTTCTTTGGTTTGCATAATTTTTGGTCAGAGCTGAGTGGCTGAGGCTGAGATGTCTGTTTGATATTTAGGGAAAGATTTGATGCTTTAATAAGGGAATCCTCTGCCTCCCTCATCCATCATTCGTCATCCTCATCCATCCAAACCCCACTGTAAATTTGTTAGAGCCTTTTTCATATTCAGGGCTTGTATAAATAATGGCTGTTGTGAATGGAAAAAGGAGATGGGAATTTTCTTGTTTGTGTTCTGTCTCTGGTTGCAGCCGTGGAAGTGTTTAGCGGGTTTTTGCTCTCAGTGTTGCCCCTGATTGTGGCCAGCACTTGCCCAGACCCCCGAGTTCGTGAGCCTTGCTCTAATGTCTATATAATATATGTATGAAACTGCCTGTGCTCGTTACTGCGCGCTTTTATCCCGCTCCATCATGTCTTCCTCCTTCTCTCTGCTATCTTAGGGATTATGCAGCTTCTCTGCAATATTCTGAAATTAATCAAACCAAGGCAAACCTCATGCTATATTATCCATCACTGGAGGAGAATGATTTCCACAAGCCAGGCAGCTTTACATTGTTTTGTCCAGGGGCTGCAGCAGAATTCCATTAACCGGAATACGCTGGAAATCTGATTTCTCACAAAACGCATTTGTTAAATATTCACAAGCAGCAAATTTTTAGATTTGATGCCAAGTGTAGCCCTAAGCACAAGTTTCTTTTTCTCTTAGTTTAATTAGGCAGTGGACAAACACACTGTCCACTCCTTTCTGGGCGTTTTCCCCCATGGAGCAGCTGTGGGTATGGATGCAGCCAGGCTGGAGCAGCTTTGCTCTGCACTGAGGGATGTACAAACTGAATGGCTGCTTACCGGGGCTATTTTATATTTCGTCCGTTATATAATCGAGCTCTACAGGTAATTTCTTTCACTAAATTAGTAACCATGCTGCAGATTGCAGACACTTAGTTTGATTGAAAGTAATAAAGGGAGATTATCCGTAGAGTTCGTTGAATGACGGTTCTGACTTGACCCACTGCCCAGAGAGATAAGAATTAATCTTATAAACCTCTCCACACTTCCAGGGCTCTGATCTGCCGAACAGCGGCACGGGGGCCCGGCTGCCCCTCTTTGTTCTGGGGCAGCCCTGGCTGGGAGAGGGAGCCCGGCACAGGGAGGGCCGATCCGGGTCCTGGGAGGGCCGTGGATGATTTCTGAGCGGTGATGTGCTCTCCTGACAGCAGTACCAAAACCACACAGCTGGGCGCCCGACCACATGCAGGAACGGGAGGATGGAAGTTGGAGACTGACAGGGGAATATGACTGTTCCCCAGACACGTGTGCTTGTGCTCCAGACTGGGAGAAGCTGGATGGGTCTTTAGACGCCTCCCATTGATACAGAGCTGCTCTGTAAGTTCTGACAGTTTCTGCACCATTTTCCTTCCTGTCCTCCTGCCCACGGGTTTCTTTGAGTCCTATGCTGCCAGAGACTAAGTTTTTCCCAGGTATTTTGTCTTTGTCCGAGGTATTTCCTCTTTCCAAATGGCATTTTAATGAGTGCTTCCACAATTACTGACAATAAAGTCATTAATTTATTTTGGACAGCTTTTGCTAGCACCTGTGAGCTGTTTATGTGTGATGATCCTGACTTCTGACCTCCTCCTTGGCATCTTGGGCGCTGAGTGTTAGATTAAGTAGGGAACGTGGGAATGCCAGGAAAGACCAGAATTGAATCACTCTGGGCATTTGAGGAATGACAGTCCCTGGGGAGTGATGCTGACCACGAATGGGAAGAGGGGCAGAGGAAAGACTTGTGGTGTCTGCAGGGGGTGGGGGAGGACCTGGCACATCGCTGTGCCTGTACACTCAGCTCCTGAGCCTGGGGAGCGGCACAGGAGCTTCCCTAGGGCAGAGGGACACGGAGAAGTGCTGCCTGTACATGCCTTCCTTTGTGAAGTGAGGCGTTGGTGCTCTTTGCTGTGCCCTTGCACGTCCGTGGTGCGCTGGTGCCTTGCGCCAAGGGCGGGCTGGTGAGAGCTGAGCTGTGGGCAGCGTGCAGAGCTACCTGGGGGAGAGGGGCTGAGACACCCGAGCTGCCCTGGGCTCCTTCCCTTCCTGACAAATTATTTACCCCTGCTTCCAGTTCGTGGAGAAACTATCAAACTGCTGCGTCCTTCCCTTCCTCCTTTCCTGAATTTGTCATTTCTGCTAAAATTCAAAGATTAGGAGAGCAGAAATCTGTTATTTAAGTATCTCAACCCTAGAAAAAGTAGCATCCTTCTGTATTACCTCTGTATTTCACGCTTTCCTAAGGAAGTGAAGGACTTCAGGCACTACTGAATGAAAACACGTCAGAAAAACTGTCTCACAGCCGAGGCAAAGTTAAACACGAATAATGCAAGTCAACAGCACTTTCAGCTGCAGTAACACCAGAGCCTCCTGCCACACCAAACCCAAGGCCCCACAGACAAATGACTATCATTGTAAGTTAGTGTTGTTGAGGGGTTGGCTGTTCCTTCCTTTGTTTTTTCCTGTTGCCAAATTTCCCTGTCCCGCTGGATGGCCTGAACTCGGGTGCCATTCTCCCCCGGGCCAGGCAGCCCCTCCTGCTCCTCATTAACCATTCTGCTGGGACAGTGCTGGGGTTAAGGCAATGCTGGGGTTATGCTGCTGTGACATCCCCCCACAACCCCATGTGCCCGTGAGCGAGATGTGGGTGATGGTGGCCTCACGCAGATCTCTGGTGGACATTATTTCACCTCAAACCTTACGATTCCTCTGATTCAGTGCATAGTTTTTGCTTGGATACCAAGGAATAAGGTCCAGCTCTGCAGTTTTGGGATGCTCTCAGGTGAATCCAAGCAAACATTGGCCATTTCCCAGCACTCGAAATCATGAAGGAACACACAGAGTGCTTTCTCCTGCCACAGCTGGGTGCAGTATTCCCAAATCCTTATCTCTGCCAGACAGACAGACAAGTGCAGATGTAGATGGATAACTTCCTGCCAGAAAGGGGGATCATCCCATTGCCAGGAGTTCAGAGTGACAATGACAGAGTGAATTATTGGGTGAACTGGGAGCCATTGTGTGAGTCACATTTGGTCATTCCCTGTGTGATACAGGCACACATAGCTCCGTCTTTTATTACATTTATCCTATGGTGGGATGACCTTTTCTCATGTACTCCTAAAAAACCCCAACAAACCTCACCCAAAGCGCAGGTGAGTGACAGGAGCCCTGAGCATCCGGGTGTGAGACTTATGTCGTGGCAACACCAGAGTGGGGGAAAAGGGATATTCAGATGTCTGATGCAAATAGCAGGTTTAAGTTCTGGCTTTGTCAGGACCCTCTGGGTGTTCTGCTTCGGGTTAAAAACATAGGAAAAAGGTCAAGCACCACTGAGCTGGCCTGAGAGAGCAAACATGATTTCAAACACCGGGGTGTGCTCACTTCCACCACGAGAGCTTCTGCTCACAGCAATCCAGTAGCATTCAAGTATTTAGGTCTCCTTAAAACTGTTTCTTGCCCCACTTGTGTTAATACAGATATTAAGCCTAATAGTATCTACTTAGCATAAACAAGAAGATAAAAATGATTTCTGTGATTGAAATGTTTGTTATTTAGCATTAAGCATCTTCATACTCTCATGTGTTTTGCATTTTAATCCACTCTGTGCTTGGTTTTGGGATTGATAGATTAGTTTTAATCCCCTGTCTAATAGTGGAGGACTGGTGAGATTTATTAAACAGGCAGGGTTTGGTACTTGGATTTAAGAGGACTCACATGCAGTGTTCATGCATATTAAATTTGGGAAACCACCGGTTCAGTTTATAAAGAGCTGCGATGTCCTTTATCGCTGAGTGTTTCTGTTGTGCTTCACTAGCTCAGGAAGCCTTTATATTTTTGAAATGGAACGGTTTTGATGGTTCCTTTCCACTGCATAAATCTAATATTCCAAAGATGTATCTTTGACTGTTGTTATTGAAATTCTGTTCATTTTATGCCGAGTTTGTGTTGTCCTTCTCCTCCTTGGCTCGGGAGCACGGGAGCTTGGCCAATCCCACCACACCATAGTTGGAGCTGAAATACAGGACATGTACCAAGGGCCTGGAGTGCCAGGACAAGGGGGAACGGCTTCCCACTGCCAGAGGGCAGGGTTAGATGGGATAGTGGGAAGGAATTTTTCCCTGTGAGCATGGTGAGGCCCTGGCACAGGGTGCCCAGAGGAGCTGTGGCTGCCCTGGCGGTGTCCAAGGCCAGGCTGGACGGGGCTTGGAGCAGCCTGGGACAGGGGAAGGTGTCCCTGCCCATGGCAGGGGGTGGGACTGGATGAGGTTTAAGGTCCCTTCCCACCCAAATCATTCGGTGATTCCATGCAGTAGATGTTCCACAAGCTCTCTGAGGGCTTTGACGTGGTTGCTCAGGGCTGAACCCGCAGGGGAGGTGGTGCTTCCACTGCCGTGTTCCATGGATGTCACAGCACGGACACGCCTGGCACACTGCGGGTGTGCACTGCCTAAGGACAATAGTGCAGGACAACACTGAGCAAATGTCTCTGGAGCAGCCCTGGTGCTTGGCTGGCTCCGGGCATTGCCAGGGACCGGCTGTGTCACCACCCCCCTGATGTGTCCCGGTGTCCAGGGCGGAATGTCACGGGTCCCTCTCCACTGGAGCACTTCCATGTTGGCCGTACTTCAGGAAACAGCTGGAAAGGGCTGAGTGGTGATTAGAACATGGCAATGGCTCCTGTGTGGGTTTTACTGGTACACTGGGAAAAGCAGAAGCTCAACAACCAGTTAAAACAGCACTGCAAACTTCCAACCTGCCTAAATTACACATTGCTGCCCTATCAGTGGAAGATGAGTTGACTTAATTTGCAGGTTTACTGGTTAATTTGCCATTAACGCTGTAATACCGGTAATGTAGTGAGAAATGGGGGAAATTTACTTTTTTGTTAATGTAATTATAGGATGGCTGTATAAAAGTTATTAACTGCAGATGTGAAAACTGGGAAAAATGAGTTTAAATTTAATGATAAGTTAGAGAAAGCACTCAAAGCTTTTTGCAAGAAGACGCTTTATTATTGTAGGCTGCTTCTTTATCTGTGCTTTATTTTTGATTTACTAAATAAACATGTAAAGCAGAGATTGCAAATACAAGTGGCACTGCTGTAATCACCAGCTTAGGAATTCCTGTATTTGATTAGAACACAGATAATAAAAAAAATAATCTTTCTGGAGTTTCACTTGGTTGTTGGGAACTGATCAGTTTTGTGAACTGAGGGAGGATATCAACACTTGGGTTTAAGATCAGGTAATGGAAGATAGTTAGAAACTGTAATTGAAAATAAATTCTGTGATATGCTGGATAATCGACAATTCCACCTCAGTTAAAGCAAATTTTTTATTCTGCATATGATGTAAAAGGAGATAAAGAAGGCTAAAATTATGCAGTTCTGCGTTCCCGCTCCTTCCCTTTTGTTTTCCTTTTTCCTAATGCGAGAAGCCAGGAAGTGACACTAAAAGGTGACAAATTTAAACACTGATGTTTTCACATTCTGGGCTTGCAGCCCTCGGAGTTCATCACCACCAGATGTTGATGCAACAAGATGGAAAATATTACATGTTTTATTTTATGGCTAATGAGAACACCCATGCTAATATATGTAATTTCAATTAAATAATCAAAATTTGACAGCTCCAGGACATAAGACAATCCCTAACCAATGGTGCTGGGGAGGGAGCTCCCCTGTGGCCACAGTATTTCATAATTATCAGCTGCAGGTTTCTGGCCCATTTGTGGTGGATACTGAGCAAAATTAACCATTTGAGGTATGTGAAAGCTGGAAACCACTTGGATCATCAGCTTTTTGTGTCCCTCAGGAGAAACAGCCCTTTGCAGTGCAAGGGTTTCCTGGGACCCTCCTTTTTGGTGTGTGTAAATTCAGAAATTCTGCAGTTATGCTATTGTCAGGAGGGTAAAAAAATCACTTTATTGTATCTGTTTAACAATTTTCCCTTTGTGCGTGGAGCTTTGGCAATTCAGCCCAGGCAAATTCATCTCAATGTAATGTCCTAAAAGACAAAATCAGGCTGCTGTGTCAGAAGCTGTCCCAGCCTCTCCCCCGTCGGGCCATGCTGGCTGTGCTGGTGGCACAGGTGGGATGTTGGTCACCTGAGGGGCTGGATCATGGCAGGACGTGGTGCTTTGGCCCAGCGGACCTGGGAGCCTCCCCACAACACTCGGCTTTTTAGCTGATGATCCAGGATTTGAACAAAATGAGGAAAACCATGAAAAGTCTGTACTTTGGCAGCTGTGATCTTCTGAATCAGCTGCATTTGGGAGATTAAACTTGGCTCCTGACTGCTGGGTGGTGGCTGCTAAATCCCAGGTCCCAGGGGACTCTTTCTGCCCAGAGCAGCTGTGGCTGCCCCTGGATCCCTGGCAGTGTCCAAGGCCAGGCTGGACGGGCCTTGGAGCAAGCTGGGACAGTGGAAGGTGTCCCTGCTCATGGCAGGGGGTGGGACTGGATGAGCTTTAAGGTCCCTCCAACCCCAACACATTCTGGGATTCTGTGATTCCATGTTCCTTGCACTTTGAAACGTGTTTAGAGATGCAGCTCCAAAAGCAAGTTCCTGCTTCGCACCGACACTGAGATGTTTCCCTGCTCTTCCCTTCCTCCCCTGTGCCCACAGAAGGTATTTTTTTCTCTTTGGATTATTTTCAGAAGGTCCAGCCCTGTCAGTGCAGTGCAGACTCTATGTCCTTCTCCCCGGGACTGGTTCCAGTCCTTGCACACTGGAATGGGTGTTGTTTCAGCACATAGATCCTGAATTCTAAGTAGCAAACTCCCTGTTTTCTGCTTTTGATGAGTACAGAAGTTGTGTGCGAACTTGTGGAAGCCCTGAGGCTGGCACACGCCACCATGGCTGCTGTGCTCTCCCTGCTTGGTGAATTTGGCTACTGCAAATCCGCCCGTGTCCTCAGCTATTTCAATTAATTCAGCGCAACATGACTGCGTCACGTGGGGAGATGTAAGAAAACATCATCTTCTGAGCTAATTTCTGGCTTGCCTCGCTGTGTGCCAGAAGTTCTTGCCAGTTGAAGAAAAAATTTTTTGTATCCTTTTATGTAAACACATCGTGTTAAAAAAGGCAAACTATAAAACATTAAAAACCCTGCAGGGTATTAAAAATACCGGTCTCAATGCACGTGTTCATTCCTTTCACTTTCTTTTTAGATCACTAGTGTTGGTACAAAATGAGCTGAGCAAAGGCAAGAATTCTAATTAGGTTTAAAAAAGAAAAAATATGGCAGTTTATTTTGAGCGCATGTCTGCTTCACCAAGGCATCTCCCATTTCAGACGCAGGCAGAATGAATCATTATTACACATTTATCATCATAAAAATGCTTATTTGGACTTTTTTTTTTTTTTAAGAAAAGGAAAAAATTATAAAAAGGGCAAAGCAAAGAGCCATCTCGGAAGGGCAGTTATTGCTTGCCCTTGCTTGGGAAAAAGCCTTCCTC
Source organism: Mohoua ochrocephala (assembly GCA_013398855.1). Taxonomy (NCBI): domain Eukaryota; kingdom Metazoa; phylum Chordata; class Aves; order Passeriformes; family Acanthizidae; genus Mohoua; species Mohoua ochrocephala. The sequence goes on along the minus strand of VZTA01027917.1, from coordinate 46,929 downwards.
AATGGGATTACGTCCCCGCTCATAACCTATCAGCCGTCTGATCAGAAATTCATAACGCAGGCCATCCATTTCCAGCTCGGCGAGGGCTGCGTGATTGAATTTAAATAGGCAAATGCCAGACTTGAGCTTTGACATTCTCTCTGTCTCTCTCAATCTCTCTCTTTCCCCTGCCCTCCCCACCGTAGCCCCTTTCTTCCTCCCTCTCTTCCTCCCTTCCCTCTGCATGCCACCATTTCACAGGAGGCTGGAGCGCGTGCCGAGGAGTCAGCGGGAAATGGAGGATGGATGTGGGGGGAGAGCAGAGGAGGGATGCGCAGCCAGGGAGAAATATGGAGGGAACTGGACAGCAGAAAATTATAAATTGTTGCTGTCATGCTTTCATCGGGACACTAAAACCTGTTTTCCAAGCCCCCCACCTTTTTTTTCCTCATTTAAAAAGAGATATTCCAGCAGACGTTTCTAGTGTGTCCTCACCCAACCCGCGTGGTGGCTGCGAGCACAAAGCTCCTCAGCAATTCTCTTTTTTCTGCATCTTTCAGAGCTGATAAGGATGAAAATGAATTCAAATCTGTGCGCTCTCACTCCCTGCGTTCCGAGGGGCAGGGACGGAAAAGCTGCCTGATGGCAGGGGGTCACTGGGCGAGGGGCTGTCCTGTCCTCGTGACCCCTCTGCAAGGCCTTGGAATCTGCTGGGGATGGCACTGGGCACCATGGCCTTGGGATGACACAGGGCACCAGTGGGGACAGGGGCAAGGACAGCAGCCGGGCTGAGGCAGGGCTTCAGCGAAGGCAGAACACGTGGGGTGTGTGCTCCTGAGGTGCCCCATGTGTGAGGGACACGTGCCTCGTGCTCCCCTGCCCACGCCCTGCCCCTCTCGGAGAGAGACGATGATTGACTTTGGGATATTACAATGATATTTTTATTGCTTTCTTCCCTACTGGGCCTTTCATCCCCTCTCCAGCGTAGGGATGCGGTTTCAGCCTAAATCCTCGCTGTAAATTGTGCTTCAAAACAAACATGTTAAAAGTCTTGTTTCGTCCTTCAGATGGCAGAAATGCTCCAGACCCTGCATTTGTGGCCAGCAGTACTTTACTGCCAAGAAAAAGGGCAGAGAAGTACCCTGAGTGCAAGAGAGTGCTGACACTGGAATGGTTGGGTTTGACTTGATAAGGGTGCTCTGGGGGCATTTTTGGGGTTATTATTTTTTTTTCTTTCCACATTAGAATGTAAAGCCACAGAAGTCTTGGGCTGCGCGACCTCTTTAGAAATGGAGTTTTTCATAATGACTGATTTTTCTAGTCCGAAACTAGGTATTTACTGGGCTTCTGCTCAAGAATGGCACTGAATTTGGGGTTAAAATTGTCCCATGGAGAATCAAGCCGTCCTCCCCAAACATTTCGCAGAGATTAATCACAGTTGTGGTAAGAAATGTGTCCTCAGGTTCTCATTTGAGTCGTCTTCTAACTTCACCACCAGATCTTTGTTTTCCCACAGCAAAGTACAAGACATAGAGGGGCAAGCGCCTGGAGTGCCAGGACAAGGAGGAATGGCTTCCCACTGCCAGAGGGCAGGGTTGGGTGGGATATTGGGAAGGAATTGTTCCCTGTGAGCATGGGGAGGCCCTGGCACAGGGTGCCCAGAGGAGCTGTGGCTGCCCCTGGATCCCTGGCAGTGCCCAAGGCCAGGCTGGACAGGGCTTGGAGCAGCCTGGGACAGTGGAAGATGTCCCTGCCCATGGCAGGGGATAGGATGGGATGGGCTTTCAGGTCCCTTCCAACCCAAGCCCTTCTGTGGTTCTCTGATTCTGTGATTTCTGTGTCATCTTCATCATCAATAATGGTTCTTTTTCTATTATTATTATTATTATTATTATTAACTTCAGGATTCTTAAGCCCTCGCTCAAGGCTGTGCCTGGCAGTCCTGCAGATGCTGGTCCATGCTCTTCATGAAGGGATCAGTTCTTTGCCCACCAGCCACTGCTCCCAGGTGGACCCTCCAGAGCCTCCTGACCCTCAGCCAGCTGTGGGTGTTGAAGAACATCTGTTCTGCCCAGAACGGACCAAAATTCTCCTCCCAGTCGCTAAATTTAGTCGTTTAATTTCACCAGAGCTCGGCACTATGAACCTCTTAAGTGCTTCATTATTCTTTGGTAACTTTCCCAAAATCCTTCCTTTTGAGAAAGAACTGTGAAGATTTCTAGGTTTTCTGCTTTATATTTTCCACTTTGCCATTGTCATCTCACTGTGGTTTTACATCAGAGCTATGACTTCTGTGTGTTCTACTACACTTTAAAGCTGAATATCCCAACTTTGTAACCATTTTCCTGCTCCCTTCAGCCTCCCCCACTCAGGTCCTGCTGCCCACAGCTTCTGGTTTATTTTACTCGTTACCTATTGCCCTCGTTTCCCCTTGTCATCTGGGTTTTCTATTTTAATTGCTGACTTTATATCACTGATAAACCGAGACTCCTTTCAGCTGAAGCTGTCACCTTTCTTCATTGTCTAGTTGTCTTTTTGGGCACTTACTATGTTTCTTTTGTGGTTTGGGTTGTTTTCCCCCTAAATCCTTCCTTATGATCAGTTTTCAGTGCTTTTTTTAGCTTTAGGAAATACCATGTCCACATACTTTGGAACTGTGATCGGCATAAGCAGGTTAAATAAAAGGTGAAAGTTCCTGAAGCCCTGGCTTCAGACTTCCAGATGGGAATTATTTGGTGCTAAACCCATGTGTCCTTTATTCTGTGTGCCTTCTGTAAAAACTCATTCTCCTTTCCAAATAGCTTTACCTAACTGTAGGGTAGAAAAGGAGGGTGTAAAACTAGCAAAGGAAACTGTAATTTCAGATCTGAATTTAACAATGAAATGTAGAAAAATGCGAGAGACTAATTTTAATTCAAATAATTAAATTTTGTTAATTCAAAATCTTATTTGAGAGTCCAGCTGTTTTTGCCTCCCGCTGAGAGACTGAGCTGGCCATATCAAGTAGAGCAGTGGTGACATTTGGGATAATTCCTTCCCAGAGGCATTGCAGAGAATGAAGCCAGTGGTGACGGTGGGATCGGAATCACAAACAGGGTTTGTGATCGACTGAGTGAGAGATGAGCTCAGCTCACCTGGCAAAATCCATAGTTCTGCTGAAAACCAACGGAGGTTTTTAATTCTTCTGAAGGAAAAACTTCTCTTAAGCTTAATTAAGTTATAATTAACTGGAACCAGTTGAGTTGTTCTTCCTCCAAGATCACCGCTTCCGAACTGAGGTCACGGATGTGGATCCAGAGGTCGCAGTCCGTGGTCATGGGGCTGTGGCGCGGGAACCCCACTGGAGCTGGCCCCAGTTCTCAATTCCATGGAATGGGAGTCACTGAGGGGCAGCTGGGCCGGGCTGGTTCTGTTTCAATTAATGAACACAAAATTACCCTGGGTAGGGCTTCGGTCTGCCCTGCCTTATTTTGGAGTACATTTTCTTTGTGTACATTTTCGTGCCTTTGTATAAAAACCGCCTGCGCCATATGCCACGACTTTGGAGATGAAATCTAAACTGTGCCGCAGAACGTCTGTGCAGTGTGTATAGTTTGTGGTTTTCGTTAAAGTCACAGTGCCAACACCCCCTGTATTTACAGTTCCAGGAATAATCATGGAGTTAGTAGGAATATCTATTTCATCGTGCATGAGACTTGTCAGCTGGCACTTACACGAGTAAGCTGCTGCTAAAAGGGAATGGGTTTGTGCTTTCTTGTTTAAAGATGTGGCACAAGAATTGCAGATAATATTTAATTGACTGTCTGTTCTTACAATGCCCTTCTTGATCCCTCTGGAAGAGATTTTGTTTATTCCCTGTGTCATATATCTCCAGTCCCTGGGCAGGCAGAGGGAGGTGAGGAGCAAGCTGGAGACGGAAGGATGTAGCTTTCAGTTTCATGGCTTCATACTCCAAATTTTCACTCATATAATTTTGCAATTTTTTATTTCTTTCACTTTTATTTTGTTATTTTTCAAATGTTTGCATGTCTCTCCAAAAGTGTCTGATTTAGGAACACAAAGGTCATTGAGCTTCAGGAGGAGTTGAGCTGTTTGGGACCTGGTGACACAGGAAGGTTACACCTCCTGTACCAGTATAGTTCAACTCATGATCACTCCATCCAGAATAATTGGCTTTTTTGGCTTAGTTTAATTTCTCCAAACCACTGGCTCTTTAACTAAAGTCTCTAGAATTCCATTAAACAGTAAAATTTATGAATGAGTCAGCTCTGTGTGGTCGTGCAAGGTGACTCAAAGGAATTCCACTAGTGGCAGTGGTTTCTTGGTCCTAACTTAGAACCATTAAAAAATATAATAAAATAAAGATGTCCTTATTCCAAATTAAGGGCATTTGGGGAGTTACAGCTGGGTACGTTTAGCGTTCATGCCTTGGTTTTTATTAACATAGGCCCCAACTCATTAAGGAAATCCAATCAGAATTACTCTGCACCTTTTACAGTGCAGAGCCACACCCACACCCTTTAAGAAACGAGAATAACACTAATATCGAGTTGATAAAGTATATTTTAGATCCTAATTTTGAAAGATAAACACACTCATTCCATCTCTTAATAGTTAAATTGCAATATTGACTATGTGATTCTGAGATTCTTTAGCAACAGCAACAAAAAAATTAATTATTATTATTATTATTATTATTCTGCGTCAACTGGCCATTGCGGAGGGGGTGGGATTCTATTTTTTTTTGATGTTCAGAAACCAGATTTTCGTGCTTATGATGGCTCGGAGTTGTAGTCTGATTGTTAACAAAAAAAAAGCTGAATATTTTTTATTTTCCCCTAACAACAAAGTCTTTTACACTCAGAAATATCTTCCCAGAATAGGCCTAAAAAGGAGCAAATTTCACCACTGAGAGAAATTCAGCATCTTCCTCCACATCACTCTCAGTTGTAGCCAGATTTGGTGATTTATTTAATGATTTCTAGGCTTCCTTTTGTGTCCTTTGGTGGGAATCTGGGTCTTCTCCCGGACCTTCTCTATTCCACGCAGAGCTGCCATCTGCTCATGGAGGATTCTCCTGACCCAGGCAGTGCAGACACTGAAACACCCCGAGGCTTCCCCGTTCTCACCTCCACAAGTTCCATACCACGGTTTCCCTCCAGAGCAGCTACATTTGAAAGACTGCTCTTCTCTGCAGCTCTCACGCCTTAGTTCAGTTCTCTGCGGGGCTGAAATCCCAGTTGTGATTTCTGCTTTCCTGCTCTGTTTTCCACACGGATGCAGCACTGCTGGCTGTAAGTGGAGAAGAGGAAGCGTTTCCCCGATCACCCGCCCTGGACCGCTGCCGGTGTGTTTTTCTGCATAGATGGTTTTGGCAGCGTTCAGATGACTGAAAACGGAGACCTTGCATTTCTGTGGCTGCAGCGTAGTCCTGGATATGCCACCACATTCTTATTCTTAGCACTCTAAAAGCACTGAGACACCACAGCCCAGATCAGGGTTTCACTACACAGACACCTGAACTCGCTTAACCGACCGTGTGTGTTTATAAGGAGTGAGCCAAACTCACTGGGCTGTGAGGAGCTAAAATTTCACTCCCTATCTTGTGGAGTTTTAGTTTAAATAGCTACAACAGATGAGTCATGGAGAGGAGAATCACTGCCCTCGTGCTGCAGGAGCACTGAGGAACCATCCACAGCCCAGGAGGCAGCAGGTGGCATGTCCAGGGCCTGAACCACACCTTCCCCACAGGGACCTTGGTCCTTCTGTACCAGTTCTGCACTAAAACCAGAAGGAACAAAAACCCCAAACCCCTTCAGAACCCCTTACAGAGGACACATGCAGAGGCTTCATATATTTAAGTATTAGGTTTTGGATGCTAAAAGCTTTGCAAGATGTTTTTCAATAACTGAGAATGATACGGCTTAGAAAATTGAGCAGGTGAGTCCTGTTCTGTACAAAACATTTGGATATTTGTTTCCCAAAAGAATGCCTTAAAACCCACCTGTATATTTGTTATGGATGTAATAAAGTTACAGGATTAGTTGCAGGATTTTCTGTTGTTTTGAAGCTGGTTTAGGTGGTGTGGGTTGCTGGGATGTTTGGGAGCAGGGGAGGGCAGAGCCAGAGTTCTGGCAGAAGCCTCAGGGAGTGCAGGGCAGCACAGGGGTGCTGGCCTCAGTGCCTCCTACTCGTTGTGGTCCTGCCTGTTGGGGGCCTGTAGATGGGCACATCCATGGAATTACAGATTTAAGAATGAGAACATGCTTATTCTGGATGTGCTGATAACCTGAGCAGAATTCAATGACAGGTGACACCCAGCACCTTCCACCTTCTCTCTGCCCAGTACAAAACCATACGATGTGGCCTCACAGCCAACAATTCCAAGCGTGTTAGAGACCACAAAGGCAGGAGAAGCAGATTTTAGATTAATAACATAAGAATGAAATGTCTTTCAGCTGCAGGAGGGTAGATTTACATTAGATGCTGGAAAGAAATTCTTCCCTGTGAGGGTGGGGAGGCCCTGGCACAGGGTGCCCAGAGCAGCTGTGGCTGCCCCTGGATCCCTGGCAGTGTCCAAGGCCAGGCTGGACGGGGCTTGGAGCAAGCTGGGACAGTGGAAGGTGTCCCTGCCCATGGCAGGGGCTAGAACTGGACGAGGTTTAAGTTCCTTTCCACCCCAACACATTCTATGATTCCATTATAATCCAGAGAATCCAAAATGGAAAGAGAATCCTTGAAGAGTTTAAAGAAGTGAGGCAGGAAAATACCACAGAGCCTTATGGGGGGACTGATACAGCCTGTTCCATAGGGAGTAATTTGGGCTGCTGTTTTTATAAGTGCGGTTTTGATGTCCATTCAGGAGGACATTGGCGTGAGAGATTAGAAACCCTCCAATCCAACCACTCCTCTCTGGCAGCCTGACTTTGCCTGGGTTTCTAAGGAGAAACGGTACTTTTTATGGGATCAGCTGGTAGAGCAGAAAAAAATGGGCATGCTCCTGAGATCAGAGTTTGGCAATCAGTTCTGAAAATTGTATTTTTAAATCCGGTAGAGTGTTGTCACGGTTCGAATGCTCTTGTTACTTAAGCTTTACCACCTGAAGGCTGAGCACAAGAGCTGCTTAACACAGTCCTCTGAGTCTCCACACCTTTGATTTTACCCTAAAACATTTGCATATTCCAACTAAAATGTGGAGCATCATGCTTCTTGCTGTTATTATTCCTTATAGGAGGGATAGGATTAAATAGGTGTGTATGCAAAAACGGTGGAATACAGTGTAGGCAAGTGCAGCCATGTAACAATGCGTTGATAAAAGTTACTTCGTCCGGTGGTGATGGAGGAATTGGAAATATCTGTATGTTCAGATGCAGATAGGACCTGTTTGGCTGCTTTGGATGGTTCATGAAATCAGGATGCCAGAAAGGGAATAACTGGGAGGGGGCAGTGAGACTTCTGGTTTGTTTCTACCTCTTTGTCAGGTATCAGCTTTAATTCCTTGTTTATATTTGGTGCTTTCAAAAACCTGGATTTCGTTTCCTTGCCTTAGCTGGCAGTTACCCCTTGCTCTGAAGCTTTTCGTTTGTAATTTATTCCCACAACGTTTAGTAAATATTTCAGCCTGCTCTGTGCACTGATGTCACTGACTCTGGCTGGTTGTGATGGGGACAGGATGGTTTGGGACAGAAGCGATGGACACGTTCACACCTGTTCAGGGTGCTGTGGGACACGCTGGTTCTCCGAGAGAGAGCTTGGTGTGCTCTGGGGGTCTTGTTTCAAACCCCACGTCTGGTCCCCGAATGTGCAGGACCATGTGTGTGTGTGTGTGTGTGTGTGTGTGTGTGTGTATGTATCTAATTTACATTGTTTCAGTGTGTAATGGCAGTTACATGTATCTCATCAAATTTCCATCACTGATTCCCACTGTCATCCCAGGTCTTCCCAGCAGCTGCTCACATTAACCTTTCAGAAGAATGTCTCTGAACATGCAGGAAAACCCAGTTGCCTTGGACAGCTCAAGAATTGCTGTGGCTCTCATGTGCTCTTAAGAATTCTCTCAAATCCCTCCAGTAGCTGATTTTGTGGAATCCCTGACCATAAAGCACCCACCCCCTCAGCTCAGCTCCAGGGAAGCCACCCTTGGCTCGGCCGATTGCCATGAACGGCTCAATCCTGTTCTGTATTTACCTTGAGGATGTTATTTATCATTGATCCCCGTTCTCAGCAATGTCTCCCATGTGCACTCAGCTGCTTTGCTGCAGAAAATTAATAATACTCGAGTCCTAATTCTGGTAGGGGCTCCCCTGGCAGCAGCGGCTGCAGGCTCTGCCTGTGCCCTGCTGGTGCCAGATGGGCTCTGCAGCCCCTCAAAGGTCAAGTTGAAAATGCCTGTCCATAAAAACTGACTCAGAGAAGGCAAAAGCATCTGAAAGAGCAGCTCAGCTCAGTTTCTGTAAAATCTGATCTCTCAGGTGCAAATGTACATCGTGGGGTTGGTGTGTGTGTCCCCCGCAGGGACCTGGTGGGGACCCTCTCCAGGGGGGGAGAGACAACAGGGTCAGTGTTGTGGGAATCAGCTCAGAGGGTGGAGGGTGGGTGCTGGAGGAGCAGTGGGAGCAGGGATCGAGACAAAGTAGATTTTTCCACTGTGTTCATCTTTGAGTTTTATCATTTGCCCAAGTGCTGGAAAAGCAAAACCCCGAGATGCCAAATGGCTCCGTATTTACAGAACATAGAATCCTGGAATGATTTCAGGTGTTCTGACACCCTTTCATGTGGCCCTGCTGAGGATGGCCCCACGATGCAGCAGGTCCTTTTGTGTTTCCATCATGCAGTCCCTGTTACCCACCGTGTTGGGTGTTTTAAGCTCTGCTCGTATCTGATGTAAATGTGGAGCAGTGCTACTGGAAACATTTGGGGCAGGGTTTGTCCCACAAGGCCTCGGCCTGATCTTCTCTGAGATGTTTCACACCTTTCCTTTTTTCTGACCGTTTGCCATAGTGGGGGGGAGAATTATTTTTTTTTATTTTTCTAAACAGATTTTATTCAAATAATAAATAACAACCTATTAACCCAGCATGCTTTAATGCTCCGAATCTGAAGCTAAAGACTAGAGAGAGCACAAACATACCATTAAAAAAGCGTGCGCGGTTCTTCCTCCTGCCCAGCCTCTCCCCCATCGCGCACGCAAGCTGTCTCTTTAATAATGCAAAGGAGCAGTAAATTTCAAGCTGAGGATGGGCAATAACAAGGAGAGTTATTTCCACAATGCCCCAGTGTCAGCCCCTGGCTTAGGCGCACACCTTATTAGTTCTAACAGGCTGGTTAGCATCGGGTCACCTCTGCGGCTCCGCTCCCCGCAGGGTCACCCGGCTCCAGGCGGCATTTGGGGAGGGGGAAGGGAGGCGAGATTTACAGATTCTCTTCTCACCCGGCATTTTTAGCACTGGTTATTTTTATTTACACACACCCCCTTCCCCTTTTACGCCTTGCCTTTCTCTTGCCCCCTCTCCCACCCAAAACCTGTGTAAATCCTGGCGGTGGGCAAACCCCTCCCCAGTGAGTATGGATAGAGGGACTCCTTGGAATGGGGGGTTCCTCTGCTTCTCTTCAGAAGAGAAGTAATTCAAATTCATCAGCCTGGGTGTGTGTATGGACAAATAACAACATCCATAAGCCAGTGTTGATGAAAGCAAGCCCAAGGTGGTTGCACTCCCAATTAAGCATGACGGTAGCATGTCTGCAGTGAACACGTGTGTGTGTGTGTGTGTGTGAGAGAGAGAGAGAGAGAGAGAGAGAGAGGAAGAGAGATGGGCGATGCTTCACTCCTCTCTCACTTTCTCGGGGCCACAGGAATTGACTGTAGAACGATTCTTTAAAGTGAACTAACCCAGGGATGTGTTAAAATGAATGTTCATTTTTTCCCTAACTGGAACGTAGGAGAAGCTGCCCATTATGGAAATGCACAGGCGGTTGTGGCCCTCTCCCGGCCCCCTCCCCCACCCGCCAGCTCCCATCCAAAAATGAATGCAAAGAAATACTATTAGGCTGTCTGGTTATGTATTTTTTATGAGGCCATACAAGACACTGCCTGACCTCGTCCAGCTCATGTTATAACCACATTGAAGATGCTTTTCATTTGGGTTCTGCTTTTCAGCCTGGGTGACCTCTATTAAATAAAAAAAAAAAGAAAAAAATGGCCTAATATGTGACCCCTGGGACGAGTCGCTTCAAGGATTACATTTAATTCATATGATAATATTGAAATATAATGTTTCTGTGTCTAATGTTTTGGATGTTTTTCTTTCTTCTTTATTTCAGGAATCCTTTGAGTCTTGTTGAGGTTTTTTTTTTTCTTTTTTCTTTTTGGAGGGGGGAGGACAAGTAACTCATGCTTGGTGGGCAGATTCTTAAAAATCACCTTTTTTCCCTTGGAAAGCCAATGTGAACACAGCAGCCCGCTCTTCCCCTCGCTTTGAAGGAGAAGAGGAGAAACAAAGGCAGGGAAATTATTTTTTATAAGAAAGCGTGTCTGGCTCGTCAAAATCCAGCCCCACGCTTTGTTTTGGCGTTTGCTTACCCAGTTGATAAGGAGTGACCTGCTTTCCTGGCTGGGGGGGCCACGGGCAGACCCCCCTCTACCTCCTTGCTCGCCTCCAGCTCCCATTGTCTGCCTCGGCCCCGCCGCTCCCCTCTGCTCCCCACGCACGAGGAGTTGGGGCACGGACGCACCGCTCCGTGCCCGCCCGGGCGGGAGCACCCCAGCCTTGGGCAGACAACGCGTATTTCAGGGGTTGTAACTTCTCTATAAAAATGTACACTGGGGTGCAACACGGCTTCCGACGGTCCAGCTTAGGAGCAAATTTGCTTTTGCCAATTGCAAAAATAAATTTGGCTCTTTCTTAAATATTCCGCATACGAAAAAAACATTTAATAAAGTGCATTTTTTCCCCCCGATCCTCACACTAAAATCATGTTGCGAGGTGTACAGGGGAATTCAGCCATCAGCAGCAATCCAAGCCGAGACCTTGCACTGGGAAGCAACGAAGCCCTTAATCATTCCCGGTAATGACATGTTTGGAAAAAAGTGCCACACATGTGCACCTTGTATTTTCAGCAAACATCTAATGCGAGGGTGTGAAACAGTGGCTGCGGTGCACGGTGTGCTTTGCAAGGGCTTCCCTCCCCTCTTCCTCCTCCTCCTCCTGCTCCAGCCTGGCTGTGCTGCCCCGCTCACAAAAGCCGTGTCCTTAGAACAATAGGCCTGTGCTCCTGGAGACCCGTCCCGGCACACGCGATGCTGCTTCTCTGACGTTTGCAAGGGGATACACAACCCTGAGTAGTAATTTTTTTTTTTTTTCCTTTTTCCCACTGTGAGTGGAGCTGTGAAATAGTAAAATTAATTTGTGCAAAAATACCCCTGGAACAGCACTCAGGTTGAAATAGTCCAGGTCGGTGCCGCGTGGTTACGGCTGACCCTGGGTCCCCGCCGTCGTGGGAGCTCTCGACGCGCCCCATAAACCCTCGCCCTCCTGGGCGCCCGCTCCGGGAGGCTCGGGCAGGTGAGGGCTGAGCGCCGGGGGGGCTCGGGGCAGGTGAGGGCTCATAACTCCCAGCCCTGTTGCGTTTATTCGTGTCACAGGCTGAACCTCGACAGTTTTTGGCAAAAACCTAATTAGCGCCAGGTCTGGGGCCTGCGTTACGTGTATATGTGCGGCGGCGTTTTGTGTAGGATATTAAAAAAATATCCAGGCTTTGGGTTGCCTTTTGTAAGGCATGGAGCTGTGACCCTCCCTCCGCTGCTCCCTCCCCCCGGAGCCCCAGACTTCGCCGTGCCCTGGCTGCGAGCTTACATGGAGTTGTCTTTTTTTATTTTTTTTTATAAACCCAGTCACAACACGGGAAGAGGAGGAGGAGGAGGAGGAAGAGAGAGAAAGACAGAACTAAAAACCCTTGAAGGATGGCTCTCCAAAATTCCTGGCGGACCCACGGGGAATCCCTGGTAGCGAGGGAGCAGAGGTAAGGCAGCCTGCGCCCACCCTCCTGCCGGCCCCCCGCGCCCTCGCTTTTGGGCTGGGAGCGCGGCTTGCGGGGAGCGGG
>VZTA01027917.1:24728-34844 GCA_013398855.1 Mohoua ochrocephala | reverse complement strand
GGGCGGCTGGGGGGGAGCGGGAGGGAAGGTGGGGGGGGGGGGGGGTGGGTGGGTGGTGGGTGGAGGAGACACCTTCGCCTCGCGCTGCTTAAGTGGGCGCGGCGCTGATGTGAATATGCAAATGGGCGGCCGGGCGCGTCACACGTGCGGCTGCTCCCCCTCCCCTCGCTCCCCTCCCTCGCTCGCTCCTCTCCCACCCGGGGCTCGGGGGGGACGTGGGGACATGGGGGGCCCCGGCCCCGGCCCGCCCGTCCCGTCGCCCTCGTCCCGTCCCGCCCTGGGAGCGGCGGAGGTGCGAGGCCGGGATGGGAGCGGAGGGGACCCCAACACGCGGGGAAGGGACGCGATCGCTGCCGGGGGGGCGTGGGGGGGCCCTGGTTTCCCCCGCGTCGCTGATTGATGTCAGGGGCCAACAGGACCCGGCTTTCCTGGCGATGATGATGGTGATGGTGATTGCGATGATTACACTCATCATTAGTGGGAATTTGAATTTTGCGATGGTCAAGGCTGGGCGGGGGCACGACCCCCGCACCCGGGAACTTAAGGAAAGAAAAGACAGGATTTGGAAAATGATTAATTTATGCACTGGAAGGGTCGAGTTACAAAGGTTTTCACGCGGCCCCGTTTTATTGCGAGTATACGCCAAGATCGGCAAAAAGATGGGAAAGGCGTTTTTGTTATTAAAGGAAAATCCTTTATTGGAGGGATGATTTAGAAATTTACAGTCAATGGAATTTAATTTTATCCTTTGCCTTTTGCTTTATCCACATTTTAATAAAAGAGCCATGAAGAATAAGAGTAGCCGGGTGATTGCTGAACAAAGCAGATCTCGAGTCTGAATAGGAATTAAAATCGGTGCCTGCGCTCCCCGCGCCTGGCGGGGCCGCGGGCGGCACCCCCGGCTGTGCGCCCGGGCCGGGGGACGCTGCCGGTGACGACACACACCTTAATGCAAAATTAATATTTCATATTCGGGAGGCACAAACTTTGTGATGCCTTTTTCCTTCCCCTCTGTTTGCCTACCTGGTGATTTGGGTACACCTGATCACGTCTCAGGTTTGTACGTGGTTATTCCATGGAGAGAGAGCAATTTCCAGGGGAGTGGAGCGCTGCTGGGGATGTCTGCCAGCACCCCGAGGTGGCAGTGACCATGTGTGGTTCTGCAGAACATCACTGGCATTAATTCGCTGGGGAAAAAAAAAAACAAATGCAAAGCAACTCCATTAGTTTTTCTTTGGTATTACCAGGACCTACTAATGGGATAACCGTATTCACTAGATAGATGAATAAATAGAAAATCCCTAATTCTTTCGAGGTGTGGGGCTGGAAGCAGCAGATGAAAGTGACTCCGGGGTAACTGAATAAAACCCCTGTGCTGATACTGCCTGATTGATCACAGTGTAGTGCACTAAGAGACAAGGAGTCAGCTGAGGGGAGAAGAGGGAAAAGGCGAGAGCGAGCCTGTGGAGCAGGAGAGAAGTGTAACCCATTTCCAGCAGGACAAACCACCTGCCCGTGTGCCCTGCTCTCCAAAGCGTGCCCAGTGTCCCGCATGGCTCTGCCACCCGAATGCCACGCTGGCCTTCAGCTCTCAGACAGCCCAGCTGGTCAGTGTTGGGTTTTCCCTCATTATCCCGGTCTCCGTGCTGTCCCTCGCCGTGGCCGCAGGCCGGTCCTGTCCGTGCCCCGCTCCGGGGTACACCCGGCCCAGCCTGGTGCCAAGGGCTCCGCGCCCGGGGGCAGCGCGGCTGCCAAGGAGCAGCGCGGGCAGGCCGAGCCCCGAGGACACGGCGAGGCAGCGGTGGCTCGGGGGCCCTTTCGGGTGCCCTGCCCTCGTCCGGCACCTGCAGCCGTGTGCGCACACACGATTCCCCGCGCTCGCTCCGCCGTGCCAATAAAGAAGAAAGGCAGGGATGAGGATTGTTGCTATTGATCTGCCCAAGGGGATCATTAGGCATCAGTATCAATCTACAAATCAGTGGGCCTGTGTTACTTGCTTGGGCAGTCATTGCCAATTTGTTCCTATTAGATGGCCGAGCCCGGAGGTGTTTGATGAGCAGATTGGGTCTTTATCTCGGCGCTGGAGAGCAGGCGGGCGCGGGGAGACGCCGCAGCTTTGCAGGATTTCTGCTGTTTGTTTGTTTTCTTCTGCTGAAACCCTTTTCACTGCTCCGTACAGAATTTTGTAAGGGCCGAATGTGTTTCTGCTTTATGGATGGTTTTTCATATCATCAGATTAAACATATTGAGAGTTTAGGAGGAACTATTTTAAAATAATCCCCTCGCTTTTATTCGGTCTGTTTACCAGCAGCACTCCCTATAAAAATACATATTCATGCCAGATTCTTTTGTTATCCTTTCCAGGTCAGACCCAACATTAGGAACGCAAACAATTTTGCTTTTGCTGTCCCAGTGCCCATTCCTTGGGACTTACTGAGTTGGGCTTAGTGAGGTGATTGTTCTCACAATATTTCCCTCTGTGATTTAATTAATTAAGCAAAAAAATTAAAGCTTGCAGATAATATTTTATTTTCAAAGTGTTTTTACGTGGAGGGGAGCCCCGGAGGTCAGTGGCCCCTTGGACAGAGCCCTGCTCTGTGTGGCGCCTTCCAGAGCTGCCTCCCTCATCTGCATATTTGCAAATAATAAAATGTTTGCTACTATGCAAAATGAATAACAAATTTAGACCATAACAGGAGAATGGAAATTAATAGCAAAAAAAAAAAAAGGATCAAACCAGTTCACATGAATGATCTGATCTGACATCAATGCCGTGTTATTTAATGCAAACCTTGATTCCGACTGTTCCATCTCACTCCTCACACGAGCATCGCGCAGTTTAAACATCTGTCCGGCCGTTAAAGACCCTATTGATGCTGTGTTATTGGATTTCTAATTTCCAGGTTTTGTCAGGGGGTTTAACAGACTATATGAGTGTTTATAATTCCTAATGAGTTTAATCTCTAATTTGCCTCTATTACCTGGGACTGTCAAATCCCTTTCTCAGCACTTGGTCTGTGAAAATTCAAAATACAGAAATACAGATTTCTAAAGAACTCAGAATATTTGTCATATCTTTTATATACAAATATGTGTGCGGTAAACAGAACTATACATTCTTATTCTCTTTGAAGATCAAGCCTGATTTTAATCCTGCCTATCTGCTGCAATCACAATATATTACCTAAACCCAAGTTTCTTTGAGGACTTTTTGGATAGATGTCACTATTTCATTGGAGATAAAATAGGGTGTGTTTTAGGATACCACATTATTGCTGCCTGATTAGTATTTGATCAAATCCTATCTGGTTTTTTTTTGTCTCTGAGACAATCCAGCTCCTCCACATCCGGAGGCGAATTCGCCTCATTCTGTCTGACAAGTGTTTTGTTGGGGAGCAGCGGATCAGATCCGTGTAAACACGCGGCCGGGGCGGGGAGCCCCGCACTTTTAATTTATCATAAACTCCACAGAACTCATTAGCTTTCATCTTTACATCGCACGTATAGAAATGAATTCTGAGCGCACTCAGGGAGGCTTTTTTTCTGTGGAGTTTGCTGTACAAATATTTATGGACCTTTTCCTTTGTAGTAGAGATTCCAGTGGCAACAGCTATCACACGACGAACAGCAGCTTGCGACTTCGGGAAGAGGTTGCCAAAAGCTGTTGTTTATTTAGTCGCGTGGTATTTTGTCTTGAAATTTGTTTTGCTACTATTTGCAAAAAATACAGGGCTCTCTTGGGAGGAGAAATCGGGATTTTTTTGCCTATACTCCAGAAAAAAAAAAAAAGGGAAAAAAGCCTCCCAGAAAATGAAATCTTAGTGTGTTTGTACGTATGAACATAACTTTATAATCAGCATATTTTGAGGATTTTCAGAGCAGGAGGCTGCTCACTGCCCATTCACAAAACACACATATGGAGATTTTATGGTGGGTTTTGTTTTAAAGATAATGATTTGTCTCTGCGTTGCAGTTGTTTATGTTTCTGTCTATATCTCTTTCCTCTCCCCTGTTTTATTTAGTAAGGTTTCAGCTGTGAAATTTCTCCATGAAACAATTGATACATTCTCCACACGCTGCAGCGAGGGAAAAAAAGCCCCTTAGATTAATGGTCAGTGTCTCATCCACACAAATTTGTGTTACGATACTACCGAGAAGCTGCGAATTACTGACAAGATCTAGAATAATTCCTAATGCTGTCGAAGGCTTCATTTTCTCCTCCGCATGATGGATGAGGCATAAGAAGTGCTTTCTGAGATCGTTAATGTGCATCATTCTGTTAAGTGTTATTAAAGTCCGTCTGTCTTCGGCAGCAGAAACAATGGCTTAGCCCTTATTTTGTCTCTCTCTTTGCTAAATTCCAACTGGCTTTTACTAATGTGGCCTATTTTGGGGCTCTTTTCATGGCTGGTTTGTACCGCGGCATTTTGGTTGGTTTGGGGAATTGTATTTTCCCTTCGAGTTAAATGTTGGCTTGTGGCACGGGGAGGCACGGCGAATTCCCGGTGATTCTATCTGTGACCTGTGGATAATGTCCAAGCAGTGCAGGATCCATACCAAAGCTTCTATTTAAGCTTGGAAAATAGGATTGAACTTTCCCTTCGGAAGGCTGCTCCTGCAGAGCGACGCCGGGCTATGAAACCACCCCCGGGAGCGCCCGTGTCCGCTCATTTTCCCCGGGATTAATTGTTCAAAAATCTGGGAATTGCTGTCTGAGGAGAGAGCGAGCTGGTCCCTTGCTGGGAGGGAAGCTGCCGTGGGGCGACCCAAACTCGTCCCGTTCGGGCAGAAATCGCTGCCTTGTCCTGGTCCCGTGGGCATCGCCCCGTTCCCCAAGGGGGAGGAGGCCGGGCCCAGATTGCAGATGGATCGTATTAAATCAAAAGTACTTTTAACCAAACAGAAGAATTCACTTTAAAGGTTTTTAACCTTTCTTAAGAGCCAATTTTTCCTTAAGCCCTGCGATAATAAAATACAATATAATTTATAGAGCACTCTCCACGGGTATGCATTCCTCCTCTCTTCTTTTTTTTGGTACGGTCAGATAAAACACCCAACAACTGGGATGATAATCAAGAAAAAAACAAAAAGCAACTGATCATAAAGCATTTAGAAATGTAACATTCCTTTTACAAGGGATTCAGACATCCTTGGGAAGCCTCACTTCTATACTTTTAATAGAATTAGAGAAGTGTGATGCACAGCTGGTAAAAGCTCAGTCATCCACAGCGCAGCGAGTTTTTGAGTATTTAATTTTATATTTGAATAATTCTCCAGATCAGGCTATAATCATGGATGTCATATAAAAAGATTTTTTTCATAAATTACATTATTTCACAGATGTGCAAATACTTCTGTGAAAAAAATTACATTGATCAGTTTTTAATACCCCCCTGTCTCACCCTTCAGTCAAAAGAAAAAATAGCTTTTTTCCCATCTTTGTCTTCAGAAAGGTGCTAGATTGTAAACATCTGAAGGAAATGAAAGGGGGTTGGCCAGTCCACCCCAAATTCTTTCCAGATTTTCATTCCTTTCACCAGCAGCCTTCTGTTCTTGGAGGAGAGGGAGGAACAGCAGAAGAAAGAGAGAGATGTCTCTGTTTCTTATTAAAATTTAAAGTGCAAAGCAGGGGCTGTATTTTGCTAATTTTCAATCTGCTAATTGGGAAGGGGGTTAGGAGGTGAGGGGCCGTGGGGACACGGGAGGCTCGGTGGGACAAAGCCCGGCCGGTGACACGGCCCCGGCGGGGACGGCAGGCACCAGGCACGGCCCCGGCCTCGCTGCCGAGAGGGCTTGGACTCACTGCACTTTGTAATCCCAAATTATAACATCCTGTTTATTTTTCTAATTAGAAAGTGACTCGTTTACCGAGAATAAACTTCCCAACAGGCTCGTGCTCTGCCTGGCCGGGGCTCAGGCCCCGACACCCTCCGGGATGCCCAAGGGCCTCACGCCTGGCCTGGGACCGGGGGTCCCCGGGGCGAACCTGTGTCCCTCCAGCTCCTGAGCACTTTGCCTTTTATGTGGTCCAAACACGGGAAACATTTAATCGAGGCACAGGCAGTTCCACAGCACATCCTTGCATGCTGAGTATCTGGTGATCGTGGATATTGCTGTGAATGGAAAAGTTTGCCCTAATGTTAAATTCAGGGATGGTAATTAAGATAAATGCCAACTTCACAGCTCTCTCATCCCATCTCCTATGAAGTTACACTTTTAGGGGAAAGGAAGGCTAAAAATAACTTTATAAAAGTTAACCAAGGTGTCACACCCTGCCTGCTTGGGCTTCAATCAGAGTTGCCGGCTTGTTTTTCAGCGAATTTAAGTACCAGATGCACTTGGAGAAAGCAAGCTAAACATCAGAGTTTATTTTCAATATGCAAGTGGTATAAAAATATGCAAGCCCTGATCTGAGTGCTATGGAAACTGCTCCACAAAAATGTGGAACGAAAGCTGTTACTGT
The DNA here is from genome assembly GCA_013398855.1 of Mohoua ochrocephala. Classification (NCBI taxonomy): domain Eukaryota; kingdom Metazoa; phylum Chordata; class Aves; order Passeriformes; family Acanthizidae; genus Mohoua; species Mohoua ochrocephala. The sequence continues at coordinate 28,381 of VZTA01027917.1, read as the reverse complement.
AAGCGTGGTTCATGTCCTGTAACAGCTGTGACAGCCCGGCACAGCTCAACACTTGTCCAATTAGATGAAAATATTCAAAAGGAAACCTGATTTAAATAAGATTTGTAATAATCTTTCACAATTACAAAGTATCCTAGTGACAAACACTGTCCCCCCGCCCGGGTCACCCGGACCCTGCATTGGCCTTGGCTCAGTGGACGAGTCTCTCCCTCCTCACGCCAGCTCCAAAAGCATTTTTCAGGGCTTATGTTACAGTTATTTGCAGATTATTTTAGGTCTGTGTTCTTTTATATCCACTTAGCAACTTGCAAGGAATATTTCAGGAGCAGCCCATGCTTGACGTGCCCCTTTTTGGGGAGCAGGAGGACTGGGTGGGGCGGATTTAAAAGCCATTATTGTATTTATGACAGATGGTTTTCAGTTTAGGCAAGAAAGCCCAGATAGACACTAGCACGGAGACAGGAATGTGGACACGTATCATTAAGCTCTTTCTGTTAATCAAATGCAAGAAATACAGTAAATTTAGTTTTATACCTGGCCTGTGGAACAAATACGGCCAATGGACATTACACAGAATAGGTCTTAAAAGGAACAATTATAGTTTCCCTTTAACTTTTCTGATTTGTTACAAGTTGTATCTATTTCTAAAGTTTTAAGGATACCAATGATTAAAATCATCCTACTGCATAAATTTTAGTTATTTACCATAGTTTATAAAGTATCGTGTGATGACCTTTTCCTGGCTTCATAAAATCAGTGACTTAATATAATTTAGGCTCTGAGAGTGCAAGTTCCTCGATTCATTTATCATTTGATGCTGAAATTTGTTTAGTCTGGATCGAAGGCCCTGCTCAGCTTTTCCTACTGGCCATAGATTCTTTGCACATTGGAAACTGGGAGACCTTTGTGTCTTGTCTCTTTCTTTCAAGCTTGACCAAAAATAGTCATTAAAGACTTCAGAAGCACCCTGACTATAAATAAGGGCTCTCGACTGACTCTGATGGGAATTCCATGCACAGAACAGCCCCTATCGCTAATTTTTCAGAACGGCAAAGTGTGTTAATGTAGAATACACCTTGAATTAAGTGGTCGGTTTTGACCGCATTCCAGACAACTTTTTATGAATGCAATTAAATAGTGAGTTTTAATAGCTTTGGGAGAATTAAGTTTGAAATCGTTCTATAAAGAATGTTTATAAATACATATAGATAGAAGATAGATGTAGCTGAAAGCAGAAGGCAATACAGTAATTTATTTTAAAAATTCTTCTGTAGTCAGTGTGAGTGATTTCAAATGGGATCCCAGAATCTCCAAGCCAAAGCTCTCATCTTCTAAGGAATTTCAGTTACCTGGAATAAAATGTTGCCTTAGAAATTATTGACGTAATAGTCCCCTTGGGAACCCCAGAGCAGTCAAAGAGAAATCCAACAATAAATCCAGGGGCCACCTGGATAACTCCCATTATAGGCTTTTTTTCAGTGGAAAAAATTCTTTAAAAGCTTAATTCTTCCTAAATGTAAAGTCCAGTGATCGTGTTTCTGTAGAACTTTTACAGTTGGGTGTTTCACTTCGTTTTGTTGAAAGAACTTCTCCAGGGCTCTGGGACAGTGACACCAGCGCTGTGTTTTCCCTGCGGCCCCCCTGCCCCGTGCACCCCCTGTGCAGTGGCTGGGGAACCCAAGGGCCCCGAGCACGCACAGAGCTGTGCCTTGGGCTGGGGTGTCGGGGTGCATCGAACCTCACCCAGGCGCTGGGCCCAGCAGTGCCCCGACAGGGACCCCACCTCAGGAGTCCCTGAGTCCTGAGCAGGGATGGGAACTCGACTGGCTCCTGCCAACGCCTGGTTGTGCGTTTGAAATGCTGCTGCAGAACTGCTCGGTTCTGGAAAAGCGACGGGCAGCCCGCCTCCAACCCGAGCCCTCTGAGCGGAGCGCTGGGGATTAGTTACATCTGCTTTTCTCCAGAAAAATTAAAAATTAAAAAAAGCCCCTCTGTGCCCATTGCGGTCCCTGGCGTGCACAAGTAGCCTGGCAGAGCAGCTCAGGCTGGAAAGGCTGGAAGTGGCGGAGAATTTCCACGTCCGTGTGACAGACGGAGCAGTTCCCGGAGCATTCCCTGCTCCGCAGCTCGTCCACCGCAGGAGTGAGATGTGCAATCCCTGCTTCTTGGAGGGACCCGCAGACCCCCCAGGCAGCGCCGCTGCAAATCGCCGGGGCTGGAATGAGGGGATGTGTGTGCTCTGACTCGACTGAAAACCAAACCTGTTTTGCAGGGGGGATGTGAGGTGAAATACAGGTACCTCGGGGCATCCCGGGGCATGTGCACACGGACACGCAAAATCACAGATCGCACCCGCTCCGTGTTCTCCGCAATCCGAGTTGTGTTTTGTGCCTGCAGCAAAAAGGCACCGTGTGGCTTTTGATTGAAAATATTCAGGGAGAAACAATAATCCCAGAGACCAGTGGAAATTTTATCACAATTTAATTCTCTATCAACGTTTTTAAAAGGAAAAAGGGGACAAGAATGAAGTGTGTTATTCTCAGTTGTCTGTATTATTAGTTAACATCAGCTGTCTGCTGATCTCCACCTCTGTGCCCAGTACAAAGGACACTATAAACCACATTTTTAAAAAAAGACACTTTCGATTTTTGTAGAAATACATATAAAAATAGATTCCATATTTGTGGGTATTTACATATGGGTGTTTTACAGATTTCCTGGTGTGGTGGCTGGAAGACAAACCTCTTTTAAACCCTGTGAAATTCAACATTTCACTGAATTTAACATATTCTAAGTTATACGTAATATATATTTTGAAGTCATTTTACACTTTTTCTATAGGTTTCGATTTTCAAGAGTGTCTACTTTTCATGAAGGTATCATTTATAACAATATTTTAAACAGTCCAAGTCAGTTATTTATACTGGTTTTTATCTTGAAATCTGGTTTGCCGTTTCTTTTGGTTTTGCTTTATTTACCTCATCATTCCCTTATCACCCAGAGCCTTTTTTGCAATTGCATTTATTTAAAATTGTATTTTTTTACTTTTAATATAATTGTGTTGTTTATAGACAAAAGGTTTTTTTTCCTTGTGAGTATTAAGGAAGTTGTTTTGCTGCTCTCCCCAGAGCAGTTCGGTGCAGCAATATGTGCAGTCAAACGGGGAAGGTTCCCAAATTGTCTGTTCCCGGGCTTGGGATTCAGACAAGCAGGCACTGTCTCTGTTCCTGTATGGAGCAGTGAAATTTGGTGTCGTGGATCTGGATTTAAACTGTTCCAGAAGCAATTTCTGGTTTTAGGCCGCTGTTTTTCTGGACATTTTCCTGTGTTTTTGAGCAGAAAGCAGGTTTGCTGCACTAGAGACATAATCACTGAGTGTGGGCTGCGCTGGGTAGGACGGGGCCACATTCTCACTCTGGCATAATGCACGGAACTGTGTGGGATAAGGGCAGCAGGGCCAGTTCTGTTCATCTTGGCCTTGCTCATCACTTCCCCTGCCCGCAGAGCCTCCCGCAGCTGCGTGAGCTGTATCTGCCTGCCGGGACAAGGGACTCTCAGCAGCCCAGGGAATCCACCCCCATCCCATCCCATCCCATCCCATCCCATCCCATCCCATCCCATCCCATCCCATCCCATCCCATCCCATCCCATCC
>VZTA01027917.1:10612-23402 GCA_013398855.1 Mohoua ochrocephala | reverse complement strand
ATCCCATCCCATCCCATCCCATCCCACCTCGGCCATCCCCGCCCAGGGAGCAGAGGCACAACTCAAATTGTTTGGAGACTTTTGCATATTCAAATGTTGTTTTCTGTAACAGTATCCCTAAACCCCACCTGCATTTATATGGAGATTGTCCTCTGGGCTGTTGGGGAACAAATTCAATTCCTGCCATAAAGACAGAGGTGGTGGCCAAATAATTTCCATATAATATTAATTTTATATGTGTATGGTTGCACAATTTGTTCCTCGAAGTGTGAGATCACAAAAACGAGGTGGTTTTTGTGTGGGTGCACTGGGTTGCTGGGGGGGGAGTGGGGGCGGTGGATATTCCAGCACTTCTATTTCTGCCTCAAATATTTGTGTTTGTTTTTCAGGGGCTTTGTTAATACCTGAGGGAACCATTAATGCAGCCGAAATAACAGGAGATCTGATGTTCTCATGGTATTTTAGTATTTCAATTCCTCGATGGAAATGCCAGGAGAACACCAGATCTCGCGGTATTTGGGCCCCAGAAATAGCTCCCTTGGGAATTTTTAAAAAGCCCATAAAATACATAAACACAAATATGGAGATATCCAGGTTCCTGCCGAAGTTGCCTGTGCAGCCTTCCCTCGATTGAAGCCATCAGTCAGCAGCTTTCCCTCCCTTCCAGCTGATTTGTCTTTGTCACTGAGCGAAACTACTCTTTCTCCCTCAAACCGATGGCAGAAAACCGGACCCGTGTCGGTAATTGTGATTATGGAGAGGACAATTCTGGATTGCTCACAGACAGAAGATTTTTCCCCCAATCTGCTTATTTTTTTTCCTAATATGGCTGTTTCCTTTTTAAAAACCATGTTATTAGTTTTTATTGTTATTTTTGGTTTCACTATAATTTTCACTGGATATTTGGCTGTATCTAGTTAATTATCTAATCAAGCAAATGGTTTCTTTGGCTCTTAGCTAAAACAGGAAAACACCCCAGTATCGGGATTAAGTTTTCATCTCTATCAACTGGCTTAAAAATACTGAACTTGATTCCTTTTGAATTAACTGAGTCTTATTTTATTTTTTTTTCAATATCACCTATCACCATAGTAACCACCAGCTGTCAGTTCAGTTTCTGACATTTTTCTCATTTGGTAAGATTTCAGAATTGCCATCCTCCCTGCCAACATGTCATGAACAAGAAAAAAAAAAATTGCATGAAAAATCTAATGGGTGTCTGGTCTGATTGTCCTCACTCGTGGCAGGGAAGACAAAAACTGATGAATTGTGAAATGTATTCAGAGGGATTCAAGAAAAGCAAGTGTCTCGGACCCCCTCCTCACCCACACCTCCTCGTTTTCATCTTGTTATGCTTGATGCACCAGACATGCTTGCCCTGACACTCGGGTTTGTAGAAATTTAAGATTAACAGTTTTTACATTCACCTCGCTGATCCCCGGGTTTTAAAGTCATCATTAAAAATAAAGTTCGCAGAGCTCGTATTTAGCACCATTTCCCAGTCATTGATGAGGTTTTAGCACCTGCGAATTCTCAACAAAACACTTCCCGTGCCTGAAGTCAACTGCCAGTTCGGTACATTCCCACATTTCCGTCCCTATTTCTGTATTTTATGTACATTAGAAAGCAACCTTTGAGCAGGCCGAGAGAGGAAAGCAAATTCTGGGTAACTCCCTGGGCTGGCGTTTTGTTTGTGCTGGAAAAGGGCAGCAAACGGTAAAATGTGGCTTTTTTTCTTTCTCCAATTGGTTTAGCTGAAATAATGTAAATTTAAGGAAAAACGGGTTCGTGTTCAGTAAATGATGCTGCACCTGATGGATGGCAAAATATCTGCGAGAAACCCGCTCGCCAGTGCTGCAGAAGGGCAGGAGAAAGGGAAAGGACTCATTTACCTCTGGCAAAGCAAATAAAACGCCAGCAATGCCTTTATAACATGTATTTTTTTTTTTATTTTATTTTCTATACAAGACACACACATGGAACTGGCACGTCGCGTTTCCGTAGGTATAAAACAAATCCCCCCCAGCTGCCTCCATAGGGGCACAAAAGAGGCGTCCCCTGGACGTGCTTCCAGGGGGGTTGTTTGGGGCTATATCCATCTCTTTTTTCCCCCGACTGTCTGTGAATTCAGGCTCAGCAGCAGGAACTCATTTCAGGAACATAAACCTGATTTGATGAGCAGCTGCAGCGCTCGGGTCCCTTTGCTGCCGGGGACACCCCGGCGCTGCCGGGGCTCAGCCCCGCTCCCGGCTCACGTTTCACATTCGGGGGCTCCGGCGCTTCAAACCCGGCAAGCCCAAAGGGGAATAATTGAAACAATCCCGGGACATTATACCCACTTGGGAACATTTGGGGGAATTTGTATTTGTGAGTATATTCGCTCAGTTCTGCTGCATCTACATGGAGCAGGGAGGTAGCTCTTCCCAGGAAAAGTACTGACTCCCACAGGAAAACCCAGGGCTGCGTGTTTGTCACTGTTTTTCTCTGGGAAGTCGTAGACTGAGTTTTCCCAGCCCCGTGGTTTGGGTGTTTCAGCTCGGGGTGCGAGGCGCTGGCAGCGCCGGTCCGCGGGGGAGCAGCGGCGGCCGGAGCTCCGGGAGGGACGGCGGAGCTCCGGGAGCACACGGGTGCGGGGCTGGGCGGGAGGGCACACTCCAGCCACGCAGATTTCTTCATCTAAGTGTCCTTTTGAATTAGACATTTCAGACATAGGTAGTGCTTAAATGTCTTCTCGATTTTAGAATGAAAAACCATCATCTTTGGGAAAAAAAATGGAAAATGATCCCATTTTCCTGCCTGTTTCAGCCATGCATTTTGCCAGCTGTATTTTTTAAATAGTTCTATAAATGTATCTCATGAAATAAATGCACTGAGAAAGTGTAACTCTTTTAATGATAAATAATACTGTTGTATATAATATTTGAGAACAAATGGGGTAAACAAAATGCACCTTAATGTCTTTATGGTTTGTGAGATTTATAACAATAATCAGCAACCGACTGTAACACTGTTTGCACCTTGTGTGCCCTAAAGCCATTGGATCCCTCCGTTAATTGTATAAATTCCATGCACTATGGAAAATCATGATGTATCATTTATATTCAGCTATGTCAGGTATATAAATATTAAAATATATTGGCCAAAAATGGCTGATTACCCCTCAAACATTTCATGATAAATCTTATCTTTTTACGGTGGTGGTAGCACTGAGGGTGGGGCGAGGGGGGGAATGGACTAAATATTTCATGTTATTTGGAAATATTCTTTAAACAACCCAGATATATTATTAATGTTTTACAACTGCTTCAAAAATCCGGCAGCTCAGTTCAGGTTTAGAGGATAAAGTGGTTCAGTACCTGAAGAAAAAGTGATTTTTATATGCAAAGCACCCCAATGGTGAGGATTATGTTATTTATTCAGCCTGGGATCCGTGTGGCTCGCGGAGGCTCCGCGCTGACGCCCCGGTATAAAATAGAGGTGACGTTCCCAGAGCCAGCGACAGCAGCACCTCCCTGCTCTGCTACTCCAAATATTCATGGGCATTTATCAGGGCCTTATTATTCACCTATAGTCTTATTTAATAAACTCCTGCTCTCCCCAGCCACAATGTAAAGGTACAGGGACAGTGTTTGTGACAGTCTTTTGCCTAAAAATATTTATGTGAAATATGATCTATTTCTGTATGTTCCCCACACAGCCCCAGCCTGAGCACTGGCCGGTGCAGGGACGGGGAGGAAATATTGTTATACATATTTATCGATACTAATGTCTGCGTTTTAATGAATAAAGAAATGCACAGTTGGGCTGTGGCTCAAATGTGTCGGGCAAGTGGCCGTCCGCAGTGCGGGGGGAGGAGATGTCGGCACAGGGGCTCGGAAATACGTGTGGCTGGGAAGAATGGAACGGGAACGATGCCTCGCACCGACAAGCAGACTTGGGGTGTGTGATAGACTTTGTTCATTTGATTCTCAGAACTCAGTCGGGGTTAAATTGGAATCCAGACATCAAAGAATTCTTCCAGCAGCCCCAAATTTTGCCCGTATAATTTTTTTCTTGCAGTTGTCATAATTGTAGCTAATTTCACACTGCAAAAATTTTTTTTTCTGTTTGAAGTATTTTCCTAAATATGCACAGAACGTGGGAGTGGGATTATTCGTTCTCTCTGGTGTTTCCCTGATGGTCACAGCCAGGCAGTTCGGAGCCCTCGGTGGCTGTGAGGAACCCGTGGCTTTGGTAGGGTGTGTCCACGTCCCCTCGAACTCCCGGATCGGAGCAGGATCCTGAAATTTGAAGGGAGGGGAAGGCTCGGGGCTGGAAATAGCAACGCCCTTCCCTCTGTTCCTTTTTTTCGCCCGACTGTTGTGTCTGAACACAAGCGTGTGGTGCTGCATATTTGGTGGGTTTGCAGATTTCTGTGCGATTTTTATCTGAAGGTCAGGGCTGTGGAAATACATCAGGTTGGGATTTGGGATGTTTGCCATTTGCCATTTAGCCTCGCTCCTGCTTATCAGATCGCTGGGAGCACGGGCCTAATAAACCAGGGAGCTGCTCCGAAAAGGAAAAATAAATATTGTTCTGGTTTTATGGAGTCTCTTTACTATTACACAGCAGGAGATTTAAATGTATTTATTTAAGTTTTTGCCTTTTTGCTTTGGAATTGTGGAACTAGGGAAAAGAAATTAACGGTGGCTATTTTTAATTTCACTGGATATTTGCATACATTAATTTTTTTTAAATGAAAAATTTATTTCCTTTTTTTTCCACATTGGAAAAATAAAAAAGGAAAAAAGTTGTAGGAAGGCCATACCAGAAAGGGGGAGTGGGGAGGGGGCAGGGGTGTTTTCTGCATCCGACATCAGTTTGAAACCAAAACATGGTATTTGAGGTTTCTCCTGCTGGGGTTTCGGGCTGTTTCTCCCCTTTTCCCATGGAACGGGAAGTTTGGCTGCGACCCCCAGTGCCAAGCAGAGTTCCCGAGCTGTGGGACAGCGAGCCACTGCCGGGGCCGGCAGAGCCGCAGCCGGGGCCGTGCTGGACTCAGCCACTGCACTCCCAGGACCGGAATTACCGCCAGTGGCGATGCGGTTTGCATCTTCAATTCACATTCTGAATGCTGGTTTTTATGGTCAGGATCAGGCCTCAATAAGTGTCCAAGAAGGGGGCAGCCTGCAAATGGTGTTTAAACCCAACACTTTCAGAATAGCCTCACCTGGAGGTGGTGATGGGCGCTGGCTCTGCCGGCACAATGCTCTGACATCCGCAGGCCCTGTGGTGCAGGGACCAGATGTGCACTGGGTTGCTCCTGCAGCACAGGGATGGATGCCCCGCAGCACAGGGATGCCCATGGCACAGGGATGCCCGTGGCACAGGGATGCCCCGTGGCACAGGGATGCCCATGGCACAGGGATGCCCCACAGCATAGGGATGCCCCGCGGCACAGGGATGCCCCGCGGCACAGGGATGCCCCACGGCACAGGGATGCCCCGCAGCACAGGGATGCCCCATGGCACAGGGATGCCCATGGCACAGGGATGCCCATGGTCCGGCCGGCTCGAGGCAGTGGATGCCAGCAGCATCGTGCCCCCGGCCAAGCACCCCCCTCCTGGGGACCCCATTTTCCTGGTGGCGGCGCAGGGCTGTTCAGGCAGTTTGGGAAGGGGCCGTGGCTCCCAGGCGGTTGTTAATGGCTCCATTTGCACAAGGCCGTCCCAGCTGTGGTCTGGGCACAAACCCCTTCCCTCCTGATCGCCTCATGGCCAAAGCCCATCCGACACAAGGAGTCTGTTTTTCTCTGGAACTGGCTGGAGGGGGAGGGAGAGGACTGAAAGGCCACGGCAATCCTTAGGAAAACATTAGTTTGTTATTTTAATATTTTTGAGAGGAAAGCATTTTGCTCCTGTGTCGATACCTTTTTGTGGTTTATTATTTTGTTGCTAATTTACTTAACCATTAGCAAATTAAGGTGGATTATGGCTTGGATGCATTAAAAGCACCAAGGAGTTGCGGTCCTTGTGGCTATTTCGGGCAATGTCATAAGCACACTCTTTTTTTTTATTGTCCTCCCAGGGAGCAGAATTTGAACTTAATATTCCATGAAATAAGCCATTGTAATCACGTTGGGTTAATAGAAGAAGTAAAATTGCCTCTCCTCTCACAAGACATTAGAGCAAGGCTGCATTATTAAAGTTTTCTTGCGGACAGGCGGTTTAAAATATATCCTCAGTGGCTGACGCAAGTCTTTTCAGCGGGGATGACAGCTTTTCAGATCTTAATAGGCTGTTCATTTCTGGCCTACGAGTTTTCAGCATTTCTTCTTTTCAAGCCAGGCTGTGACATGATGGCTAAAAACTGACATAAAGAAGTGCCATGTACTGTGAAAACCTTTATTCACTAAGTGGCTCCATGTAAATTGGTGTCAATAAGCAAACAATTAGAACTTTAAAAAAAATTGTTGGTTTAAATCCCTTTTCTCCTTAATCATTTGACCTAAAAGTCTCTCCTTTCTCTCTCCCTTCTTTGGAAGTGGTGCATGTAAACCAGTGACAAAGTGTTTTGCAAGTGAAAGTGGATCAGATCTTTGTTAGAAATCAGTAAATGATATTTAGCCAAGGTGAGTTTGGCATGAGGATTTTTGTCTTTGAAATAAAATTTACAGTGAACTAAATTCCAGGTAAACGATAAAGGATGAGGAAGGGGCTGGTTCTTCTGCCCTCTCCCCCCACGCCCCCAGTCTCCCCTTTTTCGGAGCCACAGCCTCCTGCAGCACGAACAGCCTCCGCGTTCTGGGAGCTTGGCTAATTTCAAGAAATTTGGTCTTGTTGTTCATGCTTTCTGGAGATTGTTTACTTGAATTATTTGCAGAAAAGACTTTTTTTCTGTGTCATTAGGTGAAGAAAAGGCACAGCACTTAATGCTTTCCCCACTCTTGCTTGTCCCAGGAAAAAAAATGTTCAGCAGAGCTTTTCATCTCTGTTTTAATTTATGATTTCTCCTTTTCTTTTTATAACTCGACTCCTTTCCTCGTTCCTTCCTGCTGATGGATCCAGCAGGGCGGCTCATTGCCGCTCTGATGGCTCCCGGGCTGGCTCCAGGCAGCGCCTCGTGGCCACGGCTCCCCCCGTCCCCTGCGTCACTCGGCTGGAGCCAACCGGGCCGGGGCACACTCCGGAGCCTCCCGCACTCCCAGGCTGCTCCACACTTGGCTGTCCGGTGTTCCCTGGGGACGTCACCTCCCGTGTTTCACCCCATACGCACAGGCTTGTGATGCAGGCGGCCATTGGAGACAAATTGCTCGCTGGAGCAGGGGAAGTGGCTTCGCCTCACTTTCTGCAATATTTCTGCGGGGTTTTAGGCACTCCCTCATGTAACAGGGCATAAAGGGAGACTGCAGGAACAGGGCAAACTGTTGCATTCCCTCTGAGGCTGAGTAGGTGAGTGTGCAGGGTGATGGGGTGGTGGTGCGTGGCCAGTACAGAGCTGCTGATGGTGTGAGGGCACGTGGCGCTGGCCAGGAGGGACTGGACATTGCTCCTGTGGCTACAGGGAGCACGTCCTGCCCAAAAACCCGGAAAACAAGGGTCTGGCTGGGGGGATGGAGACGCCAGGGTGAGCGGTGCCTTCAGCCCGGAGCCCTTGTGCCGTCCCGAGGGCAGCGAGGAGTCTAGAGGAGGCCCTATGGCCTCCTCTGGACTCACTCCAACAGGTCTAGGTCCTTATTTTTGGGACTCCAGTGAGGAACTGGTCTAAGTCCACCCACGTGCTTCAAATCACTTGATATCAGTGACCTTACATTTGTTTCCTAATTAAAAGATATATTAATGACTTCAACAGGAATTTCTCACAGACCGGGGCAGGTGTGAACATACGAGGGTGCTCAGGCACTGCAGTGGGGGAGCAACAGGGAAAGCTCCAGGTCCTGGAAAGGAATTTTTACGAAGGAAAATGGCTGATTATTGCCTTTAATTTATAAAAAGTCCATGAAAAAAATTATATCCTAATTTTATAATAATATAACTTTGGAAGTGTATGAATGAAGGGGAATGTGGCAGCGGGCTCTGGAAACCTGGATGTGGAAACCAGGTTGTTTTATTTTAGATCACTTGCAATGAAAACTATATTCAAAGATGGTTTAATTCCAAGCTTTCCTTCAGGTCTGCCTGGAGACAACAGAGGCAGAACATCAAACAGGCTCTGGTTCTCCTCAGAATCCACGGATTTTTCTTTTAAACCAAGCTGTAAGTGAGATCCACCCCCAAAGGCTCCGATGGGCCCAGGAGAGCGGGAGCGTCAGATCGAGAGCTGGGATCCCTCAGTGCTTCCCCTCGTGACTTTCAGAACCAGATTTAACGTTTTCCTCACAGTTTACAGGAAAAGGCCTAGAACAATATAAATACAATCAAAAGAAATCAGAGGTATAATGAAAGCTTTTGCATTTACAGGAATTAAAGCAGCAAACATTTCTTAAAATTTCCAGAAATAATTGAAATTTATTTAGGCATAACAGGACCAGTTAGGACATATTGCTTACACTGCAAACATAACTCCAGAAATTATATTGATGATTTCTGACAATTTTCTACAATTTGATAATTACACAACATTTGGCAATTTAAAAAATTATTCCTGTTGTTCCTTTTAAAGCAAAGGACAAGGAGCCATGGCTGGAGTCCTCGGAGGCTGGCTGGCCTGCCCCCAGATTTGTGTTTATATATCTTGCAATATTTTTCAGTAATCAAGGCAATGCCTTTAAATAAAAGTGAAAAGTTATGTGACCTTGGTTGTCAGACTCAATTTAGACTCCGCCGCAACACTTCGCATTTTATTTTTTAAATTAGCTGTTGCCATCTTTTACAATTTGTTTATAGGCAGAAAGAGCCACATGGAATGGGAAGTATCAGGGAGGAGTTGAGAGGTGCTGCTTTGGCCTCAAATAGAGGCATTTTTAATAACTTTAACAGCTTTTTATTTTATTTTTCCCTTTAATCTGTTTTCTCAGGTGGTGCCTTGATTCATTCTGGTTTTCTTTGCAAAAAAAATTGTTTCCTTTTTTGAAGAATGTTGGGGGTCTGTTCCCCCTTCTGGGGGAACACACTGGATTTTGGGGCAGTTCACCATTAAAAGGTGTGCAAGGTGGCCTTCCCTCCTGGGTTACACTTACCAAACCGTTTTGTTTCCCAGCTGTTTTTCGCCTGTTACAAGGATCAGGAAGAAGAGAGTTTGCTGGGCCCACAGTGTCCGTGGCCCCACGCTGGCACCACCTCCCTCCCCAGTGCCCCATTCCAGGATTTTCCTTCCTTGGACATTTACACAGGTTTTGGTGTTGACTCCTCCCTTCCCTTCCCTTCACTGCCAATATCCATGGATGTCTCCCATCTTTATGGCTGAAGTAGGTCATCTGCTTTGCCAGAGACACCAATCAGCCCCTCTTGTATCTGATTTTTATTTTTCATAGGATACATTTTGAAAGCATATGTAAAATAGGACTGAAAATAGCATTCCAAATGTCAGCAGCCCTGTAGCATCTTGGCTGAGCTGCTCTGCTTTACTGTTTGGAACAGATAAAGTCATTCTGCTCAATGAAAACCAAAAGCAAACGTGAATCGGAGCAAAACTACAACATTTTGTAGTCGTAGCCTGGCACACAGGGCAGCAGCCTCTCTGCTTTTGAGGGTGGAATAGAAAAGGTAAAAATTTGAGGCTTGTATTCATGAAAAATACAAGAACTGTTTTGATCTGAATAGAATAAAAAATTAAGGAAGAGGAAGATCGTATGGCAGAGCACAAGCATCTGACCACGTTGTGCTTCTCTGGCTCCTTTTTGAATATGAGAATTCAAGGATTGTAAAATCGGGCCCTGACTGAAGATGGGGTGATGGTGTGGGCAGCACCCCCAGAGCTGCTGCACAACAACCACATGGATATATCTCACATTTAGCATTTCAGCCTTTTCTCTCCCACAGCTCTGCATGCATTTTCAAGGGAATTGGTACATTAAAATGCATACTGGGGAGTATTTTAGGCTTGATAGAGTCAATTGGGTTGTTCCATATGACTCTTCTGCTACCAAAAATTATAATTAGATCATTTCAGTTGGTTTTAATTTTGTACTTCTAATAAGAACAAAACTCTTATAGTCTACTTAAGTAAAAGTAGGAAATTTACACATATTAAAATACCTCTTTAAAGCTTTAACGCAGCCTATCAGTGCGAGAGACGAGGGGCTGCCAATTACTGTGTGATGCTGTGGCAGCACCGCACAGTTTGTAGCTCTCTCTGCGATCCTGTTTGGGGACAGTGTTGTTTGCTTTAGAAAAAGGAGCTTTTTAAAATGCCAAGTGTGTGGCCAGGCCTGAAGAGGCACCCGCTGTTCTCATCGGACCATCTGAGACGCCACATCTGGAGCAGGAAACGGCGGCGAAACGCGGCTCGCCCAAAGGGCTCGTTTCTGTTCGAGACTCGCCGAGCCTTTGGTGCGGGTTTGCCTTTCTCGTGCCCTCTCCCCCCAGCCCCAGCCCGCTGGTGCTGCAGGTATGGTTGGGCTGGCTCGGCCATCAAAGAGCCGCCGGCTTCGTAATGCGGGGACGGGCCCCCGCCCCCTCTTTGAGCATATTCTATCCCCGCGTTATTGCATCAAACATCAATTCTAATACAATACCACAGGAAACTAAGGGCCCTATTCAGAGATTACATGCACCCCATGGAAGGGTGCTTTTCATCTATTGGAAACCTGATTTAAAACCCAGCCCTACGTGACTCTTCCCTGTACTGTAACTTGCACAAAACGGGGAGTTCTTGAGGTTTCCTGTATTAGTCCCTGCTCCTTTGACACGCCTGGCACAAGCCCGACAGGGTCTCATTGTGGCATTTTTATTAAGAAAGAGGATGCTGATTCTTTTTTCTCTGTCAGCTGCTGAAATAAGAAGGTTTTAAGAACAAAGAAAAAACTTGTGCCAAGGGGAGACACAAGAGGATTACGATTCCCAAAGGAAGGTGGACGTTCCCCACACCAAAACACTGTCCTAATGAGCCAATGGGTTTTTCTGGTAAATATATTTAGGAGGAGTACATTTGGGTGCCATCTCTACTCATTTATTCTTCAAATTGTAATGCTGCACATTTTGGGTTTCACTATATTGCATTTTAAAACTAATGATGCATTCATTCTCCGAGCAAATCTTATTTCTAAGCCCTAATTTAATAGAATTAAACTCTAAGCTGAATTGGTTTTATGAGATAAAACTCTGAAGTTGATAACTGCATTTAGGAATAGTTCAGGTATTGAGTTTCTAATTTGCTTCCTGAGCATGGAAATCCCTCAGATAGTCAATATTGACACCCTGTAATTGGTAAGAGTGGGGCTTGCTGAGTTTCCTCTCCGGTGCTGGAGCGATGCTCGGAGCGTGGCCCCGGGGCTGCGGCCGAGCCCTGCCCAGCCCAGCACGGCTCCGTCTGCCCCAGGGGCCAGCTCAGACCCCTTTCCCACCAGCCCGTGCCGTGCCAGCAATAATCCCTGTGCCTCCAAGGAAAAAGGGAATTTCAGCTTTGCTGGGGGTTCAGCTCAGGCACGGAGCCGTCGCTTCATGCTGCCATTTTCCCCAAGAAGAGCGAGATAGGACTTGAGGAGATCATCTCCAGATGAGTTGACTTTGCTATTCAGATATAACCCAGGTCTTAATTCTGCTGCTGGGAAGCCCCTGGATGCTCTCTCAGGAGACACCAGCCAGGTGGGGGATTGATGCTTCTCGTGCTTTGCGGCACCTCCAGATTTTGCTCTGTGTTCCAAAGTACTGGATTTTGATGCTTTATTACAAGAATGGTTTGGGAGCTAAGCCTGAAGAAGAAGAAGAGACTTATAAAACACTTGGATTTTGCAAATTTACCAGTGTTTAGTTACAGATAGGGAGAACTGCAAATACAGCACAACTCTCTCTCAGGGAAATCACCAAATACTTAATTTGGAGCTCTCTGAAGCTTTGGTGAGTGAGGGTGTGTGCACACAGATAATGCTGCGAGTTTCCACTTAGCAAAGTTTGTTGGTGGGTGGTTCTGTAGAGAAATCAATTATTGAGGCTAGTTCAAAAATAAATAAAAGCAGAGAGTTGTGTGATTTAAGAAAAAGAAGGAGGGGAGTGAAAACAACCTATTTTTATTGCAGTTGCTTAATGAAAGGGCTTGGTTTGTACCTAATATGTAATGATTTAAAGCATTGGGAAGAGGTTTGCCAGATAGTTTGTCTCCCTCATTAAGGTAATGAGATTTTTATTGAAATTTTCCCCAACCCCCTCCTGTTGCTCCAGGTGTCTTCCCTGCATTTAAAACCCACTGTATAATGTTAAACGAAGGAGAACACAGAGCAGTTGATGCTGCCGTGTTTTGTCAGGTCTAGAACCAGGCAGGGTTGATGATGTGAGGTCAGTTCACAGAATCACAGAGTCACAGAATGGTTTGGGTTGGAAGGGACCTACAGATACCTAATGCCAGCCTCCTGCTGCGGAGCAGTGGCTGGACTCCGGTGGCAGTGATGGTGCTCTGTGCCTGCTGGGCAGCCCGGAGGGCTCCGGGTGCTGATTCTTGCTCCTGTGTCACTGATTCCAGCCGGGAGCCTGGGGCCGGGGCACTGGTGGCATTGGCAAGGACTGCATGGCGTGGCACGGCCGGCTGGAGCCGTGCCGGGAGGGGAGGCTGCTCGGGCAGGGAGGAACAGCCGTCCTTGGCTCTGTCCATCCTTGGCTCTGTCCATCCTTGGCTCTGTCCATCCTTGGCTCTGTCCATCCTCGGCTCTGTTCATCCT
>VZTA01027917.1:0-10498 GCA_013398855.1 Mohoua ochrocephala | reverse complement strand
GCTCTGTCCATCCTCGGCTCTGTCCATCCTCAGCTCTGTCCGTCCTCAGCTCTGTCCATCCTCAGCTCTGTCCAGCCTCGGCTCTGTCCATCCTCAGCTCTGTCCATCCTCGGCTCTGTCCATCCTCGGCTCTGTCCATCCTCAGCTCTGTCCGTCCTCAGCTCTGTCCATCCTCAGCTCTGTCCATCCTCGGCTCTGTCCATCCTCAGCTCTGTCCATCCTCGGCTCTGTCCATCCTTGGCTCTGCTTTGCCTCCCCGTGTCGTGACTCAGCCAAGCCCCTGATGCAAGGTTTCGCTTGGCTCTCGGCAGCGACACGAGCGGTTCCCTGGAACGCCTGGAAATTTTAGTCATTTTGTGAAATAACTGGTTTCATAATACGACAGTAACGTGTTCACTGAGCCGGTAGTCGGGTGACAGGGTAACGGGGGTTGCTCTTTCCTCCTGACGCCGAGGCAGCTTCTCTTCTGCGCTCTCAGGGATTAAAGTTTCTTCTCCCCACCAAGAGTATAAAGGTAGCTGTTTAGCGATAAACAGTTGCAAATGATAAACAAATCAATATTTGTTAATGTTATGATGCACTCGCATCTCTCAGATACACATGGAATGATTTATAGAGTACAGCATTTCAGGGCTGACCCTTGCAGGTCTCAGAAAGCACTTAAAAAATAAATTTACCCTGGCCTCTCTCACCCCATTTCAAAAAGGGTGACAAAGATGAAGTAATTTATAAGTCACACTTTTATTAATGCTTTTAACTTTCATATACTTGGCTTTCTTGCCCTCTGAGCAGCTAAGTGCAGCTCTTGGTCGAATGGTAACCTTCGGTGCTTTGAGAGGGGTTTTGTACAAATGATCAACTCATAAATAGGTGCTGTGCTCCGCATTATCCTGCCATAAATTCCCAGGACCTTTCAAGTACATCAAGAAAGAGCAACTTGAACTAGGCGTTCTGCGCTCGAGTTTACAGACTAATGCAGTCCTAATGAGCAGCTGGGCAAAGGGTTTCCAGAGCATGTCTAATGCTTTCTGTGGTGATCCTGTGCTGGAAGAGCCTGCGAGGCAGGAGGGAGGTGGCCGTGGCAGCAGGGCCCCTATGGCAGCAGGGCCCCCATGGCAGCCTGGCGACGTGGCTGGGAAATGTGGCAGGGGGACAGGGCTGGGGGATGTGGCCATGGCAGGAGGGGCAT
The DNA here is from genome assembly GCA_013398855.1 of Mohoua ochrocephala. Lineage (NCBI taxonomy): Eukaryota > Metazoa > Chordata > Aves > Passeriformes > Acanthizidae > Mohoua > Mohoua ochrocephala. The sequence continues at coordinate 9,309 of VZTA01027917.1, read as the reverse complement.
GGCTGTAGCAGGAGGGACATGGCTGAGGTCACCTCCCCTGTGCAGCTCAGGCACGGTTTTTGTGGTGAACTCACAGTCATGGGCATTATGGAGAACATTACCTGGATTAGTGTGTATTGACTAATTATTACCCCTCTGATTATAGGTGTTGTTGGGAAAAATTTGATCTAAAAGAGAACAATACACAGATAAACTTCAAAATGCTTCTCACAGTGAATTCTTGCCGTGCATGTAGCCCTCACAATGGCACTGCTGGGACACCCAGCCACCGCTTGTGTGGCTGCCTACCGACATCTCCAGAACCTTTTCCACACAATAACCACCTGCTTGGGGAAGGGTTGTGTGGTGATGCTTGCTTGAGTAAAAACACACCTGTACCAAACAGCCTCTGCAGCCCTTAGCACCTACTGTTGACACAAACGAATTGTTCAACTTCAGCTCTCCCCAGTTAGTTCTAAATGTAACCCAGCCTGGGAGCTGCTGCTAAGGGAGAACTCAGCCCACGGAGGGCAGATCTGCTGGCACACCTGTCCCGTCTTCTTGGTGAGCCCCCAAATGGGAAGCAGGGACATGACCTGAAACCCAGGAAACTCCATTTCAACACCAGAAAAAACCTTTTTCACTGTGAGGGCAGTCAGACTCTGACACATGCTGCCCACAGAGGTTGTGTAGTCTTCATCCTTGGAGATTTTCATCTGGACATGGTCCTGGACCCCCGCTCTGCGTGACCCTGCTGGAGCAGGTGGGTTGGACTGTATGATCTGCAGACATGACTTCTAACCTTGGCTCTGTGACTCTGTAATCCCCCCTTTGCAGCATCATGTCTGGGGGTTGATGTATTCCGAGAAGCAGAGCCAGCTCTTCCCAACGGGAAGCATCATCAGGACCCGTCCAGCCTTTGGTGGAAGAATGCTGTGTCCAGCTGCAGCTCCGTGAGGCAGCCAGAGCCTGTCTCTGCTAAATCTGAGTGGGGAGGGTTGGTCATTGGGGCCAGGTGTTTAATTATGAGTAATGAGGAAAGGGAAGAGTGGTAAACACAGGAATAGGTTGCTCCTTCTCTGGAAGAATCGTGCTTTAGGCCTCTCTGGTGCTCTTCTGCTGTGGGAGCCTATTGATAAAGGAGCTTATTTTGGACTTAGGGCTGTAAGGATTCCTCTGGCTTTATTGCTAATTCTTCTGGGGGGTCTTTTATTGCAAAGGGCTGCTTCAGGGGTGAGGGTAATGGGCTACACCTGGTCCCTGTGTCTGACCATACGAGCATCAGCTGCTGCTCGTTGGTGGCATCATTACCAATCCTGCTCAGGAGTGGGAGCAGAGGTGTCCTGTGGGCAGGAGGGAGAGGATATATGTGAGGGTGGAGCAGGTAAGAGCTCTGAGGAGTCCTGGCAAGCAGAGAGAAGGAGCTGCTCTGAGAGGAGTCAAGGTAGGCTGGGATTTCTTGCTCTGGTTTGCTGGTTGAGCTTCTCTGCAGTTGCAGGAATCAAAGGATAACTTTAATTCCAAGTGTCTCTGATGAAATGCCCTTGTGCAATGTGAGTAACTTGAGCAGGGAAGGTTCTGCTGGAGTTTGCTGTTCTCAGCCAGCCTGCCCATTGTGTTTGGAGTGCTGAAGTGGTGCTTTGTGGTCCCTGTCTTGAGGAGGCTTTGGGAGATCTGTGTGGTGGGGCTGAGGGCAGGTGGGACTTAAGATTTCTTGAGCCTTGTTCTAGTGAAAGAGCATATCCTGGCAAATCTTGATGCTAAGTTCCCTTCAAACTCCTGCTTTGTCTCTTCTTCCCCATGCAAGTAGGATTGTTTTCCTGGTATTATTTTCACTGTTGCTGTCTGAAATGCAGTCTGTGTGCTCAGGGGTCACTTGCACCTGGTGGCTGTGAAATCACCTTGAACTGTCTACCCCAGGCAGCTCCTGCTGGGGTGTCCAGTGGAATATTGTGCATTTGGGTGTGTGATGTAACAAAAATACACTTGATTTTTACTTGAAAGGAGCTTATTTGTGCACATAAGACTTTCATTATTAGTATGGTGAAAGCTGTGTTGGGCTTTTGACTTGATTGCCGGGAAACTTGCTGCAGCAGGCTGGAGTTTTTTAAAAGAAAATCTCCCATGAAAAGCTGCAGGAACTTTAATTTTAAAAAAATGTCCATAGACCCTTGTGTAATAAAGCATTTGAAGCTGGGGCAGAGCAGCATGGGTTGAGGCTCTTTGAGTGCATTGATTACCCTTTTTGGAATCGGATCCATCTGCCAATTACCCCAGAAGTGGGGAGGGGGAAAAGAAAAGCTCTTATTTTGGTATAAATATGTAATGCAGTGCATGGGAAAAGCAAATTCCCTGGATTCAAACCATATGGCTGGGCTGAACGTGGGCACTGTCTGGTCTGTTATTAATGGATATTGTTAAGTCTGGGATCAATGTGGAGTCGCCCCTGAATGCAGTGTCTGGTGGCCAGGAGGAACTGCTTGAGGTAGTTGAGGGGCAGCAGGTGGGGCCTGGGGGGTTTGGAACAGAAGTGGCTTTTCACCATCACCCTTTCCTGTGTGCTACATATGGAAAAATGTGAAGGAGAGAAGTGAATTTGCTTGGGATTTTGTGCTTTACGGAGACTTCATACAGTTATGACACTTGATTTTTCTTTTTTGAATAGTTAATGACAGCAGTAAGGGTATAACAGATAAGAAATTATTTCACCTTCCTAAGGGGAAGGTGATGGAGAAGACCTCCGTGAGCTGGAGGTTCTTGATGCTCCTGTCCTGCTTTTCTTCTCCCACCCTCTGGAGTCACTGTGTTTTTCTCCCTGGAGGTTTGATTTACACCAGTGTGTAATTTACATCTTTGCTGCTCATGGTTGTTACAAGATGTGTGCTTGGCAAGCATTGTCCTAGTTGGAGGAAGCCATGCTCCTCCCAAGCTGGAGGCTCATGAGAGGTTTGTGCTGCTCTGAGGTCCTGGGGGCACCTGCCCAGCCCTGGAGGGTCCGGGCAGTGATGAAGGTGACGTGTGGCACCTCCATTGGGCAGCTCCAGGCCACTCACTGAGCGAAGGTCCGTGAGTGTCAATCCCCGGGTGACCATCTAAAGGAGCTTTCCCAGCTTTTTTCTCCGGTAGTCTCATCCTAACTTCCCCCCAGATCAGCACTGAAATGAAGCAATGACCCTTATGTCTGAATTTCCCCCAGTTTCTCTGTTCCACTCGATGTGTATTGACACGTTACATACAAGCCTTTGTATGTTAAAGCTGCCCATTCCAGCTCTCACTCGGTGTAATTCTGCTGTTAATAATTTAAATGATGAAGTAGAGTCGGTGAGAACAATAACCGTGAAACAGATGGAGCTGGGAGCAGTGCAGGGCATAAATCCGTGAAAACTCGAGGCTCTGCTGTGGAGCATCCGAGTGGATTAGCGGCTCCGGGAGTGAGCCTGCTGCGGGAGGGGGCGGGCGGAGGAGCCTCGCCAGCTCCAGCCTGGCATCTCTGCTCCTCTCTGAGGCAAACACAACTCAACACCAGAGGCAAAACCAGCTACGAAGTAACCTCAGTAATACCGGGAATGAAGCTGCCTGTGGTTCTTTGTGCCGTTCTTTCAGTTTGGTGTTCAGTTGGATGTTTTGATGAAATTCTCTCCTCCTCAAAGATGCTGATTTTTATTCACACCCGGGTCCCTTCTTACTCAGCTTGTCCTCAGTGTGGGTGGAGAGCAGGGATGAGCAAAATCCTTCAGCTCACGTGGACTGACACCCTAAGGTCACATTGGCACCATCTCCAGCTTCGAAATTAGAAAAGTTTGAGTGAAGCCTTGGCAGAGACAGGAACTCCTGAACTCTGTTCTCACAGCTGTGTGTACTTCCCAGGTAACAAGTGACAGGGCAAGAGGAAGCAGCCTCAAGTTACACTAGGGGAGGTTTAGGTTTGGTACTGGGGAAAATGTCTTCATGGAAAGGGCTGTCCAGCCCTGGCAGAGGCTGCCCAGGGCAGTGCTGGAGTCCCCATCCCTGGAAGTGTTCAAAAGCCGTGTGGATGTGGCACTTGGAGATATGGCTTAGTGCTAAACATGGTGATGGGCCGAGGGTTGAACTTGATTATCTTAGAGGTATTTTCTAACCTTAATGATTTTATGACTGTCTGATTTGTCTGGATATTACAGTTGCAGAGTCTTTAGGTCTCTTAAGTGGGAAGGAACCAGGGTCTTCTTCCCATCCAGCTCTTCAGCTGTGCTGCCATGGATCCAGCAGCTGGAAGGTGACTTGGTCCCTGCTCTGTCTACTCCTGCAATTCTCCAGAGACTCTTGGAAAATAGCCTAAAATTTCATGGTTTCCAAGAGTGGATTAAAACACATCACCCCAAAAGTTTAGATAATGAACCCTGAAGTGGGTGTTTTTGGGGGAACTCCATGCTTTCCAAGCACCCAGCTGTGCATTTGCACGCCTGGAAGTGTCTCTGAGCCTGGTGAATGCCGGGGGTGGGTGCTGTCGCTGGCTGCCACAGCCGGGGGGGTGTCAGGTGTGGCTGAAATGCAGCTGGGGCAGACGGAGAGCCCAGCCCCGCTCCCCTCGCCCCGCGCAGCTCTGGCTCCATGGGAACACGGCTCCCTCGTAACGAGATCGGGGCTGTCACGGGAGGAGAGATGAGGTGGGATTTGCAAATTGCTTAAACTTACTGCACTTAATTATAGCTAGACCTGCCGAGCAGCTAAGGAAGGCTGCGGGCTTCGTTAGCCGGCCGTGCCTGGTCCCGCCGCCGCAGAGTTCACTGGACTCAGGGCCGCGTCCCGGGGCTGGCGCTGCCCTGACGTCCTCGCACGGTGATGGGATCTGGCCGTGACATTTCATTATGCTGATTTTAACTGGCATGAGGAGAACTTGTGGACAGGCTCCAGTCTTGTGAGGGAGAGGAAAGAGTGGAAAAAGCAAACCATAAATTAAAATAATAACAGTATGGGCCAACAAATAGCACACGTGTGCAACAAAGAGAGGCGACCTAATAAATACATTCACTTTGATTTACGGCGTTGAGATAATCCAGACCGTCATCCTCGCTGTGGTTGGGAGGGTTTTTGTGTGGTGATGAAGGACAAAATCAATGGTGGGCCTTTTCATTCTTTTAATAAGAAGAAAATAATTCCCCCTCCGTGTTCTGCCAGTCTTGGGACTTGGCTTCAAAACCCATATAAATCTGTAAAAATGTAATTCTTCCTTAGGAGCCTCTTCCTCCTGCTCCTGGAGGGAGGAGGGCTTTCCTGCAGGTGTCTGAGCTTTGGCTCATAAACCTGGCTGCTCTGGCCCACCTTCACCTTCCCCTCCTGTTGGCTCGGCAGGAGGTGGCCTGTCCTGCCCTTGATTTGATTCCCCTGAAGTGAAATTCTGCCGCAGAGTAGAGCAAACATCCATTGGGCCCGTAAGAGACAGTTACTCGTTCCTAATATCACAGAGTCATGGAATGCTTTTGGAAGGGACCTTACAGCTCATCCTGTTCCACCCCCTGCCATGGGCAGGGACACCTTCCACTAGACCAGGGTGCTCCAAACCCCATCTAACCTGGGGGTTTTTTTTGGGTTTTGTTTCTCTCATTGCATGTAGACAGTAGAAAATACTGTGTATAAATTGATAAAAATATTGATAAAATTAGCCTGTTTTATTTACTTGTTATTTTAGTATCAGCCTCATCATCACCATCATGTGATATTTCTGTAAAGAAATTACAGCAATCTTAGAAATGCTTTTCCAGATATAAATCAAAATTCTTCCTTTGCCTGCCCTCAACCAAGGATATTTAGAAAAATTAAACATATAAACTCTTCTTCTCTCTGTGGAATTAGCTGATGAGTAATTTAATATATGTGCTTTGTGGTGCATTATTGTGAAATATATTTCATTAGCTTTAAGTGCATTAGCTGATATTTTAAGTTCTGTGAAAATGGGAGTGTAGTTTCGAGCTTGAGCTTTTTGCACAGTGTGGGCACGTTCTTCCAGAGCTGGATTAGCAAACACTTCACTTCGGTGTATATATAGCACAGCCCTGGAAGGGAAGTTTTGAAGTTTGTGCATAGAAAACACAATTATTTCCAGATTAAATTATCAGGGTAAACCTAATACATTTTTTTTGTGGTGTATTTTTTTTTTTTTTTTTTAAATATAGGAAACCCCTATTTTTTCCTGCTGAATGGGTTCACGGTGCTCTGTGTTGCAGAGGCTCCGAAAGGCTTTTCCTGCTGTTGGGGAGGGTGGGTGTGTGTTATGTGTGTATATCCAGGAGAATATTGCACAGGGTGGATTTCTGGAGGGAGGGAAGGTGGGATCCACCCCCACAGGGCAACTCGGGGGGGTTGGAGTGATGCTGGGACCCCCAGGCACCACATCCCAGGGTCACACAGAGGGATTCCCCTCACTGGGATACAGCTGGGCTTCTGCACTTACCAGACTGTTTCTTTCCAGCCCCTGAGCATCCCTGCTGTCGCTCAGGGTCCAGGACCTGTTCTTCCACGTTCTGTGTGATTTTTAAATCACTTTCCTGTGGCCTTTAACCCCCACAGATTACATTTTGGGGAGCTGCAGAGGACAAGCCTGCTGTCAGAGCAGAAAATCAAATTTTTTGATGTGATGTTGTTGCATTAAAAGGGCCAATCTCGTGTCATGTAACATGTGAATAATGGGACTAGCATGTGATGTCAAAAATTTCCAACTGCCTCATAAATAAATGCAGTCCCTCCCCTCCCCCCAAAAGGTCACCCCGCTTGAACCCGGGCTCGCATCCCAAATTACCAAGGCGCTCAGAGTCAAGGTTAAAGGTACAGTATCCCCTTTCAAAAGGCACATGTCAGTGTCTGTGCTGGGAATGATAAATAATGCCTGGAACAGGCTATCAATTTCCCAGGGCCCTGCCTCCCCTCGCTGCTGTGCGGAACTTCGCCGAGGGCCTGGGCCTGGGGAGGGAGCGATCCCACCGCGGCTCCGAGCCTGGCCGGGGCTTTGGCTGGGCTGGCTCTTGCCCTGGCCACCCCTTGGACCCCAGGGGTGCTCTCCCAGCATCTGCTGGGTCTCTGGGTGAGTGGAGCCTGTAAATGTCACCACCCTTGGCCCAGAAAAGTCCTTGGGAGAGCTGATTTCACACATTTTAGCGTTCAAAGCTTTATGTGCCCATAAGTCATTAAGGCTGCAAAATCAAGCAACAAACTGAAAAACTGTGGAAGTGCCCAAGTTTGCACATAAACCCTGACTCACCCTCCCTGAGTGGATGTGTCTGACCTAGCCCAAAATCCCGTCGGCTCAGGGGGCTGCTCTTGGGGAGGCCTTGGCTGATGTAGGCATGAGGAGTGGAGGTGCCGAAGGTGGGAACATCCCACCTTCCCTTTCCCCCCCGCTCCTGCCTCTCTGGTACTGTAGACAAGCTGAACAATGCACAGGCTCCAAAATTTATCCTTTCCTTCTCGATTCATCACCTGTTGAGTGGCATTGGGACTTAGTGGGGAAAATACCCTCAACACTTCCTTGTGAAATACTATGTTATCATATGGTGTAAAGCCAAAAAAAATTGCTTTTAACCCCTTTTTGCACACAGGCAGCAGAGTTGCCACGGTTAAGGTCCCGTGCAGGAGTTATGTACCTGGATTTGGTTGAGGCGAGGCTGTGTGTCTACAGCCAAGAGAGAACTTGGTTGGTGATGCAGCACCACCCTGTAGCATACCCTGCTGTGCTCACTAAATGGGGTCAGGCTCCTGGCCAATGATAGCAAATTAGCATAGAATTCAGGCATGTGTAATCATGCACATGCAACAGAGGGACAAATTAAGGGTGAATAGGTAAATTTAATGATAGCATTTTCTAGGTTTTTGCAACTTAAGCATTTTATACCTTTTTTTTTTTTTTTTTTAATAAACACCATGCGTGGGCTCTTGGAGGGGGCAGCCACAAAAGCCAATGGTTTCCATGGAGAGTGTGTGGATGCTGGGAAGGTGGCTGACTCAACTTGGCTTGGCCAGGGGGCTCCCATCAGCCATGGGGCTGGAGAACACTGTCTGCTCATCTGCTGCATCTATAGGTTAAACCATCTCCAGACACCTTTGTTTTCTAGGCTTACTCTGAATTTGGAGTTTCGCTGTCTCAGGTCTTTGGCAGTTTGAGCGATCGGGGGTCTCTGTCCTTCCTGTGGAGGAGCGGTGGCAGGATGCAGGTGTCACCCGGGTGGTGGCTGTTGCCTGTGGAGGTGGGTGCAGCTGTTTGGGCAGCGCTCAGGGCTCGGTGTGGGGACAGATAAACCCTCTCAGGAAGCAGCTTGGATGGGTCGGGGCACTGCCGGCCCCTCCCTGGGGAGCCGTTTGTCCGTGGCCTCGGCCACCCTGTGCCACATCGTCCCCTCCTGTGACTGTGCAGGGAGCAGGGGCTGCTGAGATCAGACTTCCTGAGGAGCTGGGTGTCCCAGTGGGGACAGCAGCCCACCCTGCCTGCACCTCTCTGTGCCCCCAAACCCTGCTGGGTGCTCGGGGAGATGGATGGGTGACCTCAGCCCTGAGGAACAACAGACACATCCCTGGCGCAGCTGTTGCTTAGCCACGGGAGGGATGGAGCTGTTGTCACTGGTCCAACAGGGATCATTATCCACATATTTGGTATTAACCAGCAGCTGTGGTGGAGCTTCCCAGTCTTTAGATGATGAAGTGTCTGTGTGGTACCTCTTGGCACACATTTGTACCTGGTACCTGCTCAAGGTTATCGCCTGGCAGCTGCATCAGCCCAGAGTGTGGCAAGGTCAAGTCTGTTGCCCAATAGCGAGCATGAGTGAGGAACTCCTGAAAGAACTTGCAAAGGTTAATAAGTTCTATAGTGTCTTGTGAATTTGAAACTTTTTCTTAAAGTGTTTAAGAAAGCCTTTTCTATCCCTGGCTCTGTGCTAATGAAATGCTGAGTGCCACGTGTGTGGTGGGTCACTTCCTTGAGGTAGGAGGATGATAATTTGGGAGGTGAAGCCTGTTCCTGCCCAAGCAATACCCTGTCTTCTCCTTTTTATTGGTAATGCTTTTTTGTTAAATTATACTTAGACTAACAGTAGATGAACTAGTTGGGCACATAAAACCGATATTCACAGAATCCCAGACTGGTTTGGGTTGGAAGGGACCTTAATGCTTATCTCGTCCCACCCCCAGCCATGGACAGGGACACCTTCCACTAGAATTCCATATTCATGTTCACTTATGGAGTGAAGTGTGTAAGAGGCCAGCAGTCAGAAAGTGTCTCGTTGCCGGGGCTGGCTTTGGCTGTGCTCACAGAGCCGGGCCCGTTGGCGCTGCCTGTGCCGGAGCTGCCCCGCGCCCGCTGCCCCG
>VZTA01027916.1:314970-441842 GCA_013398855.1 Mohoua ochrocephala | reverse complement strand
GCTTTTGAATATCCCCAAGGAGGGAGAGCCCACAACTTCCCTGGCAGCCTGTGCCAGTTTCTAGCACGTGGTGGAGAGTGTCTCAACAGGGGTATGATGCAAGAAAAAAAATCTTTTAAATACTTACAAAAAACCCTCAACTCTGTGGAAGCAGTTCCAACTGCTTGCTTGAAACACAGGAGAAAATGTCTCTTTCTAAAGTAATGATTTCTGTAGCTTCGACTTGTAACTTTTGGCAGTGTGGAGATGGTGCCAAATTAAACCTCGGTCCTACCAGATGAGCCCTATTGCTGCAAAACCATTGCTTGTCATTGATGGGGAAGTATTTTATTCTAGCTGCAATGTGTTTCCAATTTTTCTACCTGTGCAAATGCCTTTTGTGCCTTTTGAAGATTTTTGTATAACCCCACAGGGAATAACCTGTTAAATTTAACAGTAATCTGATCAATAGGAAAATTGTGACAACTGCATTGTGACAAAAATAATTGTTTTATAAAGAAAGAAAAATTAATATTTTTTTAAGGTGTAATATGAATCTTTATTCAGCAAATCAGTCGACAATATCTGTGGTTCTTCCCAGTACATCAAAGCCTCCCTTTCTTTCCTCTTCCCAGGTAATTGCAGGAAAATAGGAACCTCTACAAAACAGGCCAAATGCACATCCCTGTATTCAGTGTAGTTTCCTAAGGGTAAGACCCATTTCATCCTAATGACTTCAGCAAGTGATTTCTGCTAGAGAACTGGAAAATGTTCTTTCCTCTCAACTAGCAGAACAGAATGACTTTCTGATGTCTATAATTCCACCAATCCACTTAGAAAAGGGATCCTGCATCTGTGATGGTGGATTAATTTCTTTTGTCTGTGCCATGACTTCGAAGAGGACTTGTGCTCCCAAATCATCTAAGTGCAGTTGCAATTGCCACACCAATCACACAACTCTGCTGGAAGAGACCTCTGTTCCCAAACAGCCTTATTTGCCATTTTGGTTTTGGAGTGAAACACAGTAAATCACAGCAGCTGCTGTAGAGTGAATATGGATTATTGACAAAATAATTATCAGATATTTGAAAGGTCTTTTTTTTTTTTTCCCCAGAAGATGTGAAGAATTTGGGGAATTATTATTATTTATTTACCGCAGAGCAAAGTGTATCAGGCATACCTGTATATGTGGGCTTCTGCCCCTGGCTTCCTTGTGAAATAAATCATACCATCTTATTTTGGTGTCTCAATTTTTCTGCTCTGTGTGGATCATTTATATAATGCTATGGTGTTTGACATGAATAGCAGTTTTCCTTCTCCTGTTAAATTGAGGTTAACAGTACTACCATTTATGCTGTAAATTACAGTCCCTTCTGTAGCATTTTTGTGTGCCTAGAACAGATGGGAGCTTGCTTTCAAAACTCTTACAAATTGTTTGTTTACATTATGTTTCCATCCCTTTATCTCGGTAATAGTAGTACTTCCAGAATTTCATTTTTGTGCTGCAGACTGTTTCCACCCCTCCTCTCTCTGTTTCTGAGAAACTGTTAGGCTGAGATGGATAGTCTGAAGGTATGTGCTAAAAAGATGGGATACTGCACCATTTTAGAAGAGTATTAAAGAATCTTCACGATGTTCTCCAGTGTCTAGGAACTTGGGATTGTATAACATGCATAGATACATGCACTTGGATAACCCACTGCTACAGGAATAGGATCATGGTATTCTCATTTCTCCTTACTCTTGTTTCACCACTTTCTTCCCTGATTCCATTAGGAGTGTGGTTTAATGCATCCATCTGTTCTGCATTCACGCATTCCCATGACCCAAGAACAAATAGTTAGAAATAGTGAAGTAGAAAATTCTCAGCCAATAAAAGATCTGAGGAAGTGCAATGACTTTTCAAAAATACCTTCTGGTCTAAATATTATGAGATTGTTTGCATTCTTTATTTTTGACTTCCTGATTGTGTCGATGGGTGTTTATTTGGAGGAGCAAGGGCTGATGTCCTCCAGCATGTTTGTCTTTCTGTGCAGAAAATCCCTACCATCTTTGTTCACATGCTTGCTTTCCTATTCTTCTATCCTGTTTTAGTCCCTGCCATAAGGAGGTGGAGAGAAAGCTTGCATTTCACTTGCCATTCACAACATGGAAATCAGATGAAGATAGTACTTGCAAAAAGTAGTCCATAACCAACAACTTTCCATAAGCTAAAATATATTTAGAACCATTCTGAAGGGTGGAAGAAATGTGAAAGAAAAGTGTCTCACTGTTTTCCAGCCTCTCTGGCCATTGGATTTTTATAAGTTCCAAAAGCTGGGAAAGTCTAAAATATATGTGCCTGCAGGAAATTCAACAATCACTTAATTGTTTTGTCTTCTGAAAACAAAGTCGTGAAAAACAAGTTCCTTTCTAAAGAGCTCCAGCTCTCTTTGTGAACACGTATTTCATCCAAATAAATCAAACGACCCTGAAATGCCTTCTGGCATATGATGTATTGTGTTATAATATAATAAATTTGCGAGCAGAAAAAAAACGCATGATGATGTGAATGACAAAAAGTGAGCCTGCTGGGTCTTCGGTAGAGATTATCCTGCATGGTGGAATGGCTGTCTTTCTGTTGAGCTCTTCCAGACACCAAAAAGTCCATATTTGTCAGTGTCCGTAGTGCCATGTTGATCAATACTCTCTGTGAGCCACAGCTCTCCCAGCAGGGATGTGGAATCATGTATCTCTGGGAGTGAGGGTGGGAGTAGATGGGAGAATAGAACTGAAATGGCAAGCAAAAATTATTATTTTGGGCACGTGTATTAAAAATTGTGTCCCTGGAAATGGTAATTGATGCCGGTGAATTAAGAGGACTTTAAAACCAAACAGGAGCGCAAGAAACACGCGGTGGGCATTTTGCAAGTGCTAATAGAGAGTCCTCATCTAGAAGATTTGTTCTGAACTTAATTATGTATGCAAACATGCACAGATCCTTGTTAAACCTTGTTAAATCAGTATCTTAGTCTTTCTTCTATAAAAGAAAAGACTTCAGGGTAGAGATAGTCCCAGTGAATACACATAATTCCTACGAAAATAAAAAATGAAAGTGAAATCACATGGTTTAGGTTGTGTGTACATTTCTGGTATGGACTCTGGCAAAACTGCATAACTTTTCCTCAAAGTTTCTGTGGCATCTCAGAAAACCCTGATCTACAAATGTGAATTCTCTTTGTTATTCAAATCTGTATTAAATTACAGACTCCATTTTGTATACTAAGCATGAATTGCACATATTACAGCTTCGCCTTTACTGATGTAGGTTGGGAATGCCAGGATAAATTTATACACTCTGCAGAAAGCCATCAGTGAGTTTGTTAGGCCTTGAAGATTAATTATTCAAGTGAGAGTAGACAAAATATGGGCTATTGCTACAGGGAAAACAGTTTTCGAAGTCTGTATTTTAGATGGCCAAGAATCACCATGAAAGAAAGCTGTGAGAAAGGGTCAGGGAGGTTACCTGATTTAAGGGTGAAAAATTCATGATTGAAATGGCCTTTTAGAAAAGGAATTGGATCCTGAAGAATAACTGCTTGGGAAGACAAAGGAGAGACATAGAATTTCACTTTCTGCAGAACAGAATTTCCCCACTTTTACTTATTTACCACCGCTCAGTGATTGATGTCTGTACACATTGTCCTTTTTTCTAATGAGCAGAAAAAAATGGGCTCAAATTTAATGAGAAGGACAGAGCTGTGGTTCCTAACTCACAACTGGACAGTTGCCTTGCAAGGCACTGGCTGGAACAGCTCCTGTTCTTTGGGAGCCTTCGAACTTGCCCTGCTCTCCTTCCTCGAGCTCCCAAAGACAGGGAGCTGCTTTCTCACGCTGTGTGAGCCATATTCCTCTCCCTCTTTCCTCAAGTCTTGTTCACTTGCAGATTGTAGAAACATAATTGTTCTGTGTTTCTATGACAATAAATATTGTCTTTAGAAGAAAATGAGCAAAACAAGTTAAGACAAGTTTTTGTCAGTTGCCAAATAGATTTCTCCCACAGGCACAGGCACAGGCACTTTCTGTCAGCCCACAGCTGCAGGTGGTTTTGCTGTATCCAGCCCCACGCGTGCTTTGAGTGTTATGAAACACTGCTAGATGCATAGTTATTTTCTACCTGAAAAGAACATAACATGAAAAGAGAGACTTTATGTGATGGTAATGTGTGTTACATATTTGACAGAAACTCAAACATTGTATGTACTGCTGAGCAGCCTGGTCTAGCGGAAGCTGTCCCTGCCCATAGCAGGGAACTTGGAACTAGATGGTCTTTAAGGTCCCTTCCAACCCAGCCCATTTTGTGACTCTGAGACTCTGTTACCTGAGCAAACTGGGTAGCAAACCATTTTTTAAGTTCCTTTAAAATTTTTGTATTATAAGAAAGACATCATTGTCATCCAATAGAGAGAAAGGAGGTGTGTAGGAATGTATTCATAAAGTAGGGCCTCTCACATTTTCAGGTTATTGACCAAAAGTTAGTAGAGAAGCTATCTTCTGTCATAGACTCATGTCATTCATGTGTCAACCACAGCAACGGGTGATATGGTAAACTGAGACTAGAAGAAAAATAAAAACATTTATCTCTTTTGTCTAAATCATTTCTAAAAAGCTTGTCTAAAAGCATTATCTAAATCACATCTATCTCGTTTATCTAAAGCAAGGTGAGTAGGGATTGTTTTCTTTCATTTTGAGAAACATTCACAGTAGTCTTCGGGGCCTGTTGGGTTTTCTTCTCTTGCCTATCATTTCTCCACACTGCACATACATTGATGTCTGCTTTTCCTTTCCCCTGCTTTTTGCTCAGCTGTCTGACCTTATTGTCTCCATTAAGTATGCTGCAGCCTGGTTTCTTTTTTTTCCTGCTTTGATTTTCTTATCTTCGCTCTCCTGCTTCCTTCTCCGAGAATGTATTCCTGAAAGATTACTGCCAGGGAGTATGACCTAGAATAGAAGTACTTAGTTTATCAGTTACTACGCTACAGGCATGATTAAATCCAGTAAAATATAAATGCAGTTATCCAAAATTTTTGTAATTCTTAAGCTTTCAATGAAAAAATTAAATTGGATTAATTAATTCAGAAACTAGTGAGTAAAATTCTATTCCCATGTCAATCTGAGTGTGGGCAAAAGCAGTTTGTACGTTTTTTCTGGGACAGTACTTTCATAGTCTGTGCAATTTACTGACATACTGGGATTGACCATGAATTTGTCAGTGTGCAGCAAGGACCAGCGGCTCCCTAACTGATCTTTTCCATCATTAGCTTTGGATTGTAATTTGCTTTTTGTCCTTTGATTGTCTCTGCAAAGACACCACTTGTGAGGCAGTCAGGTGTTCAGTAGGAACTGGAGTTGCACCTACAGTAAATTTACCAGTAGCTCATGAGATTAAGCAGAGAGCCCTTATAATAACTTCACAAGTCTTACTCATTTAACTTGGTAAAAATATCTTGTTTTTACACGAAATGAGTTCTACCCTTCAGATGATCCAAAATTTGAAAAAAGACGAACTAATTTGTATGCTTTAAAGCAGTTTATTCATTAATTCAATTGTGTAGTCATGATATACAGTCTTTCTTTTCAGCTCATAACTTTGTTATAGGTAAGAGTGATTTATTGGCAGACCACAGGATTACTACTGTGCTCTGTTTACAGAAAATGTCATAAATAATACAGCCTGAAATGTCCCTCACAGATACAGAGGACTATAAATTACAGAAAGTCTTTGTGCAAAGACATTCTACAGTGAGCTAATTAAGGCATTCAGGCATAAAGCTGATAACACAATGAAAAAAAATTAAAAGACACAGCATAGTGAGAAAATCTATGCTTTTGATTGAGATTTGAAAAGAGAATGAATTGATGAAGCAGAGAGAAAGAGGCAATCTGTTTCAGATGGCAGGTTACAGATGAGAAGGTGTTTACAGCAAGTGCAGTAAGTGTGAAGGAACAGAAAGAAGCCTGGCTCTAAACTGCAAAAGAAACAGAAGAGGGAAGAGAAGTGTGTTGAACTAGAGAAAATCCATGGGTTTGGAAAGTAAGAATGAGAGAAGGCGTCTGTCTGGATCACGTACTGCATGGAAAGCTGAGCTGAGCCAGACTTGAAGAATCAAAGTAGTCGTGAAGAAAAGAACAGAAGAGGGGGTGAGTCTGCAAAGGAGCTATTGCAAAAGAATGGCATCCAAAGGGGTGCTTGTGGGGCAATGATGTGCAGGTTTGTGCACTAGAAACTGAATCCTGTCATGTGTTGTGCTATTGCACATCAACAGGAAAAGGCTGCCCAGTCTTTCCTTTCAAATATCTTTCTAACCACGTAGGCAACTGAGTAGCATATTTTCCTACTGCTCAGCAACATCCTGGCTGGGGAGACTGACCAGCATCGAACTTACTCACTGTATCTAAGGTGCAATTTGTCCGTCAGTGATAACCAGGCTGTGGGCAGCCTGCAGCCATGCTGCTGGCAGAGCCTTGCCCTCCCATTGTTCTCTTCCCTCCTCGCATTTGATGCTGCACTTGTGGCATGCAGTGGTACACTCCTCCTGCACTGGTGCAGTGAAGTGCCTGCATAAGCATCTGGATGGGTGCGGTGATGTCTTCTCTATCTCTTAGAATGTCTCCCAAGAAAGGACTAGCGTTAAGAGCTGGGATATCTGGAGAGGAAGGTGGTGGATTGCAAGATTCAGGATTTTCACTAAGGGAGTGAAAGGTCTGCCCAACAGATCAGCATGGTAGTTGCACACCACACCGAGTCATGCCATAATCACAGAATCATAGAATGGATTGGGTTGGAAGGGACCTTAAAAATCATCTAATTCCAACCTCCCTGCCACAGGCAGGGATACCTTCCACTAGATCAGGCTGCTCAAGCCCCATCCAGCCCGGCCTTGAACACTTTCAGCAATGGGGCATTTGCAACTTCTCTGGGCAACCTGTTCCAGTGCCTCACCACCCTCATAGTACATAACTTCTTCCTCATATCTAATATAAACCTACATTCTTGGTTTGAAGCCATTCCACCGGTCAGTACCTGCTCTTGTAAGTAATCTCTCTCCATCTTTCTTGTAGACTCCCTTCAGGCGCTGTAAGGCCGCAATTCTCTTTTCCAGGCTGAACAATCCCGGTTCTCTCAGTCTCTCATAGGAGAGGTGCTCCACCCCTCTAAACAACATGGTGGCCTCCTCTGGACTCACTCCGATAGGTCCATGTCCTTCCTGTGCTGGAGACCCCAGAGCTGGAGGCAGCACTGCAGGTGGGGTCTCACCAGAGCAGAGCAGAAGGGCAGAATCCCCCTCTCACCCTGCTGGCCACACTGTTTTTGATGCAGCCCAGAATACAATCAGCTTCCTGGGCTGGAAGTGCACACTCCTGACTCGTGTCCAGCCTCTTATCTAAGACTGTATTTTTAGGCAATATGTTTGCAGAGGTTGATTCCTGTAGGGCAGTAAAGGAATTAACGTTGTCTGAAAATGTTCTATCTTTATATTTATGAAGCTTTAGCAAAGAAAGTTGTGATCCTTTTCAAGAGGAATGACTTAATCTGCGTTTGAAAAAAAAGCAAACTAAAAGTTCCTGCTAGCATAGCCACATGGACTGGAACAGATTTCCATAGAAGTGTGTTATTTCTGGATGTGAGTACTGTGTCTTTGAATAAAATGTTGAAAAACAGTATGGGTATGCTACTTGTGCACATTTCCAGAAAGATAAAGCTGGTTACAAACAAATGAGCTCAAATAATAAGTAGTTAAAATTTTAATGAAATAAGAGGGGCCAAGCAGAACCAGTCAGTCAGTCAATTAAAAATAAACGAAAGTAGACATATAAGAAGTCATTTATGCCATGTTCTCTCTGGAAGTCAAAACTTCTTCATTCATAATAGAATGAGGCTCTACATGAGCACAACTCCAATTCTGATCCCAGTTTGGCTTTTTTCCCCCTAAAGATCTCATTTAGAGCGCTTTTTTCAACATTCTTGTCAACAATTATTTAAATTTTAAATTCAGAAAATTTTTGTTACTGAATGTCTCAGTATTTTTTTCCTAAACTGCAGTGAACATGTAATAAAGAGAAGGGTCATTGTAACACAGACTAATGAGAGTACTTTTCAGTAGTGATCTTGCTTATTCCAATAACAGAAGATTGCCATGCAAAAGTCAGAAGAATAAAAATGTACCAGTGGCACCTGTACTTTCTGAGAACTGCAGGTTTCCCCTACACTAGAGACTCATGGCAACAAGGGAGGTAGAAAAACAACTTCCATTCGCAAACTTTTCACAACTCCTAAAAGCAAAAAAACTGTAAATCAAATCTGTTTCATATTTCCTGCAACAGCCAGCAGTCTCTGTTTGCCTATAAACTAGTAAATGGAGCAGGCATAGTTCTCTCAAGTACTATCACACTACTCGATGGTAAAAGCACTTCATTGTTCAGGTTCTCATGATAAATATTCATGCTTTTATGGTTTCCTGTATCTGAAAAACCTGGTTAGGTATGCAGTCGGCCTTTTTTATTTACTTCATTTTCTTAGGAAAAATGGTTTGGAGATTGGCAGATGAGTAATTGTGGCCTCTATCAGCCTGACACCTTGTGAAGCTAGTGGCTAAGGAATAGGTCCATAAAGCTATCATCCTGCATATTTGGAGTTTTTTAGTAAAAATGGCTGGCAGATACTTCATTCACTTAACTTAAACAGAGGTTTTCTTCAGGTATATCTACCATTATGGGTGGTTTTTTTATATCACAGTTCTGAGCCATGAGGTCAGTGGAAGCCTTTGCATTGAAATTGTGCATGAGTTTTGGGTGAGGCAGTAGTCAATTAGCATTTATATGTATAGACAACTTCAAAGACTTATGTGTAATGGAGAATATGGATGTGGAAAACAAAGATTGTCAGTTTGGGTGGAGGCTAGAAACTGCATGCTTCTTAGCAGTGAATGTGCTGTGGGATTTCAACACTTAAGGGTTCTGTAACAGGCACAAAGTATGACTGCTCACTGGTTATATGCTGCACTTGAAACAGCAAACAAACATTAGAATGGGAAAAATATGCTCTGTAAATAGGCAATAGTGACTTTCTCACTGAGGCTGCTTCTGTGCAGAAGAAGGAAGGAAAAGCTAAGCTTTCATTTTAATAACTATTTGAAGATTTGGTTTAAATGGATAAAGTCTCCTGCTAAGCAGCTCATATTTTTCTTTTCATCCTTGTTTGCCTGACAGATGAATTTGGAGCCAAACAAAAGCTGAAGAAAGAAACCTGAAATTCTGCAATTCTGACTGGCAGGGTCAATTACACTGTCTTGATCTGAAGAACTGAGAAGGTTTCAAGAAAGAAAGATGCGGGTCTGAGAAGGTGTACACGGTAAGGATCCCATCCTGTCTGTGTGGTGCCATAGATTGCTTCCCTCCATGGGACCAGGCATGTGAGTGTCTGCGTGGATACACTAATGTTTCCAGGAAATCTGCTCTTTCAGATAGAAGTGACACATATTTGGGCAAGATACTGCATTAATAGTGCCAGTGGCATCAGCCATCCTGTGGGAGATTGACAGCACTGCAGGAGATAAAAAGACCTGTGCAGCTGGAAGCACAGCCCAGTCCAGGCTGTTCATACTACAGCTTTGCATGATATATGCCTCTGGGATGAGAAAAGACAGAGCCATGGAAGTTGTACTGTCCTCAGGGGCCCCAGGAATTAAGTTGAATCGGCAAGATTTAAGTAGGAAGCCAAACCTGCTGCAATAGTTCGTCATCTAATCTTTAAATGAGGCTTACTCTGTGTACATGCAATTTTGTGGCATCTATTTACAGAAACAGAACTTGTTTGCTGGCTCTCCTTTACCTTCCTCTCTTGTCAGGCTAAGTGCTTCCATAGCATTAGCCTGGTGCTGTGACCGGTGTATCTTCTCCATTCTCTTCTTCAAGGAGGAAGACTTTTGTGTGTGCTCTCCACGTACATGTTTGGGTGACTGTCTGTAAAGGGAAAGAACACCAAGTATCTGCATGCTTATAAACAGTGATTCTTTACTTCTCTTGTTTTCCAGCTCCCTGAGGTGAGTCTTCTTATGCAACGCTGGCAGGTGGTAATTCAGTGTCTCACTTCTTTGCCTGGAGAGGTCCCACACCTGGCCCAGGCTGGATTGCTACTGGTTGTTCAGTCAGCACAGATATCTCTGTGTTATGATGGACTGGCTTGTCAATATGCAGATCTCTTGCTCTGGGCTTCTTCTGTTATGCGTGGTATTACCTCATTTCACAGCAGTTTTATAATTTAATAGGGGATGGTTCTCAGAAAAAAGGGGATGTTGAAGGTACAGCGACTCTCACAGTAGGTAAAGCACTGCACTGAATGCTCAGTAATAAGACACAACTTGCAAAGTCACAATGATAATAGAAGCGGCAGTGACAATGTCCTGGGTCAGTGCTTTATGTGCATATGTTTTAAATTCATGCAAGGAATCCTATTAGAGCTTTAAAATCATTTGCTTTGCCTCAGCAAGTTTTTGTGCTCATTTAAACCCCTGGTTTATCATTATGAAGTGTATTAATGTTCCCATGTTCAACGCTTATTTCTATCCTGAGAGAAATAAACAAATAATACTTTGCAAATGGGTTTCTTGGGAAAGGAGGATAAGCGGCAGCAGGGTATCATTTGCACTTGGAGCTGATTGCTTTAAAAAGCTTCTCTAGAGTTCAAAAGGTTAAAAAACAGACTTGGTGAACATGTGCATTTTACTTATATTTTCCTTTTTTTGCTCAGAAAGGATTTACAGAGCAGTCTTTTGACAGGCATGAGGCAGTGCCAGTTACTCAAGTCTTGCATGAAAGAGGAGAAAGCTCTAAGTTGTATTTGCACAGTAATTCTGTGAGACTGCTAGCCTCAAGTGTAGGCTGCTCCCTGCTGCTGCTACTATATATACCCCATGAAAGACTGGTTTAAAGCGTAATGAAACCACAGTGGGAAAAGATGTGTTCCTTTTCCACAAGTATTTGGAAACAAATAAGCGTCTTTTGAAACAGTAATATCTCCCATGGCAAAAGGTGGGCATGCAGCTGCCCACAGCAAAGGCTCACGTAAGGCCATTTGGAAATGGGTATTACATGAGTGAATGGAGCTCAGAGGGTGTTGTTTGAATGGAAAGGTACGTGGAAGCAATGGAAGAATAAAGTGGGAAGCCCTTGGGAGTGTGGTCCTGGACAAGTACATTGTGCTGTGGGGCCTTGGAATGGCGAACAGAGATGATGTCTCTTGCCGTGCAACAGTGTATTCAGGAAACAGAACTTTGTAAATAAGCAGGAATGCACCGGGGATATTTTGTTCCAGCTCTGATTTATTTTCCTGAAGTAACTAATGTCTAATGTGGAAATGCTTTTCATTTTCAATGAACATTGAGATTCCGAAATTATTTCATGCTTTCCTCCTGGACATTTACTGCCAATGGATACAGTTAGTATTCAGACTTCATTTCTCCTAATCACCTACTGCCAATTCCAATTCTTTTTGGAAAAGCAAATATTGATTTTTGTAACGTGGGGACAGTCAGTTGAGGACTTAGACGAAGACCATCACATTTCATGTGATGTAATCCGCTGTTCAAGTGGAAAAGACTAGTATTTTAATTTGACAGTGTTTTAATACTGAAATTAACTGAATATGCAAATGTTCAAAACGGCTCAATCAAACTAGTTCTTAATATCTTGGTGCCTGTTTCTTGGGATTTAAATAGAAGTAGCTTGGCTTTTCACATAGCTCAATACTTGCATCACCCCTTGGCTTAATAAGCCCATCTTCTGTGACACGATCACAGCACAACTCATTTATAAATCTGTCATGATAACATCCATGGAATTTGCTTGTTATAGAAATGTGTTGTGGCAGCAGGTGACGGAAAGGTTATAAAAAAATGTATTATAGCTAGAGATTTGAATCATTGTCAGGCTTTATACTAAAATTGCCTTGTAGGAGGTACAGCAATTCTGCACAAAGACTGTGCAATTTATAAATGGAAACTTTTACACTACAGCACTTTCTCCATGCATGATTAGGCTTCTTTAGGAAAAAAAAAAAAGGCAGAATGGTGCAATGCTAACACTTATGAGTAATGCATGATTGATGATCTCCTAAAGGCAGTGAGAGAGAAAATTACCTCCTTCCCTCATCTAAGGACACTATTAGAAGACTCAATGAGTTCAAAGCTCAGGAAATTATGTTAAGAGGACTGAATCAGGCTTTAAAAAAATCAGGATAAATTATTTTCTCAGCAGTTCCAGGGTAGGATTTCTTTTAATGCACTGTAAAAGAAGAATACTTTGACACACTCTTACATGGTTCTCTTAAAAAGTATCTGTCACCATATTTGTGACTTACTCACACAGGTACAATTCTCTTCAAGTACTAAGTGTGCTGCAATCTGCAACCACTCAAATTAATAGTGCATTTTAAATGCTACGTATGTCCAAGTACCTCAGAGCAGGAAGTAAAGGAATCCTTCTTTTGGCTGGGCAGGTAACATGGTGTGTTGGAAAAGAACAGAAGGAGATAACACCATTCAAAACACCAGTGTTTTCTCCTGCAGGGTTTGAGAGTGGGACTGAGTGTCAGCTAGCAATGTACACTTCTCCTGCTAGAGACAGGGAAAAGGGGAATGGTGCTAAAGAGATCTAAGGATACTTTTTTCTTTTTTTTTTTTTTCCATTTTTTACCTTGCACCTTCTGTAATTAGCCATCTCGTGGCATTGCTGTACTGTCTGTCAGGAACCAGTGAGAGGTGCGCTGCAGCTGATCACAGGAACATGAAACTGGGTCTGTCCTGTCAGAATCCTACTGGGACATGCAAGGCAGCCCTTTTTAACTGGTTTCAGAAGATAGCGAGACTTACACAGTGCCCCTCTCTGTGTCTATCTGATCTGAGCCTGCTGACTTTAGCAGAAGTTGTCTGAATGATTCAAAATTTGGAAGAGGTAGTTGTCTCAAATGCATTATGCTCTACACAGTTTCCAGCAGGCAGAGAAGAGGCAGCTCGAGCAGCCCTGTGAAAGGAGTGCCCACTGTAACAGGAACTCTACCCTTATGAGGCACAGGGGAGTCTATATGAGACAGTCTGTATGTTGCAGGCACCTCAGCTGGGAAGACTGTCAGCTGGAACTGACCCTGTGTGAGGTGTTAGCAAATCCAGTCACAAGAGACATCCTTATGAAGTCAGGTTTCATAGTTCTTGTCACTTTTGAATTTTGTAAAACACAATTATCTGCTCCTCAGATGGACCAAACACAAGATCCCGATTCCAAACATGGCATGTTTTAACACAGCCTTTAAATTAGGGGGGCATTTCACTACTTACAAAATGCAAAATACATTTTGTCTCAGGTTCTAACCAAAATCCCCTAGGGGAGTGGCCTCCAGGTATGACACTTACCCTTAACTTATATCAGCATTCATGAATGTTATGCTGACAAAAACCTGTATGTTCAAAGCATAAACAACTTTTTTATTTAAAGTGCATCACAGTGGACTTGTAACGTGCCTCTGTCCTATCACAATGACTTAATGTGGGTTTTTAGATGTATTTTTTGGGGTATGGGAACAATTTTGTGACTTTTGCTATCGAGTAAGAGAGAAAAATTATTTCTGACCTACCTCCAGACAGGAAGGTAAATTGACAATTTTCCTATTGCAGAACCTTTATTTGCTGTAATATAGAAATATACCAATAAAATTTCACATTATCACCTTTAATATAGCAGTTTAATACAAATAAGCACAAATGGTATATTAATATTGTCTGTCAGCCTAAGAGAGCTGGGTTTGTTCAGCCCGGAGAAGAGAAGGCTCTGGGGAAACCACACTGTGGCCTTTCAGTACTAAAAAGGGCCTATACAAAATAGGGAGAGTGATTTTTACACAGGCAGGTAGTGTTAGGACAGGGGGAATGGTTTTAAACTAAAAGAGAAGAGATTTAGTTTTGATATCAGGAAGAAATTCTTTACTGTGAGGGTGGTGAGGCACCCAGAACAGGTTGCCCAGAGAAGCTGTGGATGTTCCACTGTGGAAGTGTTCAAGGCCAGGCTGGATGGGGCTCGGAGCAATCTAGTCTGGTGGAAAGTGCCCCTGCCCATGGCAGGAGGGTTGGAACTAGATGATCTTTAAGGTCCCTTCCAACCTAAGCCATTCTATGATTCCATGATCCTCTGATTAATGATAGACCATCTAATTTACTTCTGTCTGTACCAGCTTTGCAGGGCTGAAAGCAACACTTGAGAGGCAAGGGAAGTAAAAGAACATTATCTTTATGTTGCCTGTTGAGCAACTTAATACCTGTCCCTTTATTTGGCCTAACATCTTCCCTTTGAGCACGTAAGATTACTTCACCAACTCAGACAAATTATCTGCATTTTAATAGTCACTTAGAAATGACATGGGAATCAATTCTCTGTAGTCTTGGTCAAGACTAATGCTTTCCTAACACCACAGTATCACAAAATAATATGAATTTCAATGACTTTCTTGAATCTACCAGACAGGGTTAACATTCCTGTTTTCCCTTTGCTATATGGAAATAGATGGGTTTTTCTAAACACAAAAAGTATCCACTCTTTTTCAGATTGTCAATATCAAGATCTATAAAAGTGATAAATAAAAAAAGAATAGCAGTAATGTATCCATCTTAAAATTGCTCTCTTAATACATTGCATCAATTGCTCTCATAAAATAGCAGTTGCCTCACAGCTACCATCACAGAAGGACAGAAACTACCCTTCATTGCAAGTGCAGCAGACAGGAAAATGTCTAATCTAGGCTGTGTCTAGATTAATTGAGCCAGAGGCAGTTCTCAGCTCGTGTGTATTAAGCTGCTAGACATTTTGTAACATGTCCATGGGAGACCCAGACACATTTCCTGTCCTCCTTCAGATTTGTGGCTTATTTGTGAAGGAAGCAGGTGTGTAGGTGTAAAGGGAGCACATTTGCTACCTGAATGAAGCCTGCTGGTGGGAAAATCCAGGAGCATGTGTTTGACAAACAATTTAAATTTAACCAGTATCTACACACCTTCACACAGCTGAATATGCCAGTAAAAGCATCAGGCTTCCACATGAACAAGCTTACTGAAAATTTGGCTTAAAAAGCTCAACACAAACCATTAAAGTGCTGGCTTCATCATAATTAAAAACTAATCAGGCCCATCACTGCTGAAACATCAGCTTCTCCTGTTTGTATACAGAGTACATCATTAATTTATTTAAATGTCAGCAACAGACTTCATCAAGGTTCCCTACACTTCATTCCTACATAACTGTGCAGGATGTGAAGTTATTGCTGCGAACCATCTTAGTTGGTTCAGCACAGTGTAATTCAGGCATGGCCTTGGACACATCCTTTAAAGTCTTTGAGGCTCGAGTGTCACAGACTATTCACTGTGCTGGTGGCTTAGCACTTTTATACTGTGAGTGCTTGTTCAGAACATTTACAGCTTTTTTTTCTTTACTTTTCTTTTTTTTTTCCCCCACAGGGACATAAAAAGCATCCTATAAAGGCCAGGATTATCGCCAGATGTGTATGCATGTGGCTGGGAGAGAAAAAGGATAATTGCATCCACATCTGAAGTGAAAAAGCAGTCTTCTTCCAAGAGTGAATGCACTCAATTCAGCGGGTAACTCTCATTTGCTTAGCTTTGCTGCCCACTGGGACTGAGAATAGCATCCTCTTCTATTCTGCCACAACTCACTTCTTTTGCTTCCTAGATGATCTGAAATTTCATGAGTACCTGATGGTTGTTTTGTTGAAAGGAGTTTTTTGACACAAACTACATGTTAGATAAAAGATGCAGATCGTACAATTAGCATGAGAAGAAAAAAGATCCCTGAAAGCATCAGATCCTTAAAAATGTAGGAAATGGAGTGTATTAACATTAACTTTTGCATAATGAGATGTGCTTGATGTGTTGAGTTAATGCATTAGCCTTTCACCCTAGAAAACTGTGTTCAGAACCAGAATTATGCAGAAATTATTTTGGTAACCTGATACAATTGTCTTTTGAACATTAATTCACCTTTTACAAGTCTCAGCGCAGTCTGATCTGCCTGGATGCTAAAGAGCAGGCAACTGAGACAGCAGGGAAC
Source organism: Mohoua ochrocephala (assembly GCA_013398855.1). Lineage (NCBI taxonomy): Eukaryota > Metazoa > Chordata > Aves > Passeriformes > Acanthizidae > Mohoua > Mohoua ochrocephala. The sequence continues at coordinate 425,717 of VZTA01027916.1, read as the reverse complement.
ACCACCAGCTCTCTTCTGAGCACCTACAGGGCAGCCAGGTCCTGTTGGTGCAATGCTTTCCTCTCAGTAAAGTTGTTGCTGCTGTAGGTTTTCCCATTGTTCAGCTGGCTTCTGCGCTGCCAGTATATACGAGCTGAAAATATGCCCCTATGGTTTTGCAGTGTAAAAGTAATAGTCTGTTACTTAGATTTCATTTAATTAAGACACAAAGAATAGTCATCTTAGCTAATTATTTTGAGATTACATGCTCTGAAAGAGAGGGATAGAGAAGCACACTTCTTCGGTGGTGAAAAATAAATAAGCTGTGAAAAGAGGAGCCTTATTAGGGTTGCTGTTTTTCATCACTGTGCTCCATTACATTATGTCAGAATCAAATTGCATTAGGCTAGCAGAGCACCAGCCGACAGGCACATTCAATCAGGGCTTTCTAAAGCACGCTCCCATTTTATTATGTGCATTGTAGGCAGTACTTAAATATTAACTGAGCACAAATTCCACTTAGAAGCATTTTAAAAATAACCCTTGATGCATTCTTTTTCACGCTTTTAACAGCCTGAGGCTTTGGGTAAGGAGAGGAGACAGCGACCCAAAGTGCTCGGTTTCTCAACTATGCTGAACAAGTAAGAATCAGCAAGAATTCAGTACAAGATCCTTATTGCTCAAGTCCTTAAAATATAAGGACATAGGGACACTTAAATGTAAGCAGCTAATTCAGCTTCAGACCTTCAGACACAGGTATAGTTTTTTTTGAAATCCTAAACACAGCTGTTTTAGTTTGCATGGTAGCAGTGTACATTTATGTGTTTGTGAGCTAAGGATGAACAGTTCTTCTCCTTTTCATTTATAATCTCTCTGAAAATATGTCTGCATACTTGTGCAATTGTACAAGTTGTAAGAGGTGTTCCTGGATTTGGTATTTGCCAGCCTGACTGTCAGAGCAGCACTGATCTTGGATCTGATGTAAACTGGAGCCACTGAACTGTGAGCTTGTTTTTCTTTCACTGATGAATCTCTTGAGTTACATTTTGTTCTTAGCCACTGAGATGCTTTGTGTCCCCCCAGGTGAGGCTACTCTGAAAGTCTCCCATGTATTCCAGCATTCCACCATGCCTGAAACACCTGCATATTTGCCTAAAATGAAGCATCCCCATAACACTTTGGCAGTGGAAGTGTTTGGTGCCCACATTTAGACTTCTGCACATGCACACTGGTTCCCCATCCTGAACAAAGAAGTAATCAGTATCTGCCACAGCCCTGCTCCTAATCAGTAAAACTCCCAAACACCCTGTGTGTTTCTGTCGTATTGGGTGTGCTTGTGGCACTCTGGCATCCATCCTTGTATCATAAAACAGAGTTCAATATTCTTCCCTCCCACCTTGTAGTGGTGGACCCTTCCTGCAATGCCAGACTCCCTCTTGGTAGCTGTCCCAGCAGTTTAGGCAGCTCAGAGGCACAGCTCTTACACGGGAAGTGTAAGGTGCTCCACAACTCTTACGCAATGCAGCCATTTACTGTGGAATTGAAGGAAATATGGTTGAGATCCTGGCACTGAAGGAGAGCTATGCACCAGAGCTCTCATTTCCTGAGCAAGGTCAAGGACTTACGGGCAATCAATTATGGAGACATCGTCTCCCACTACCACCCTGAGACAAGTGAGTTTTGTGAAGAACTTAACCTAAGAAGAGGGATGAAATGCATTAACATGGAGCTCTAAGACAGACACCTGACCCGGAGAGAATGAGACTTCACATGCAACATAAAAAGTGCATCCTTCTGGTGCCTCACTTTTTCTCTTCAGCATGCTGCAAAAATCATGTTCCCAATTTTAGTAGTACCTCTGGTATTCTTCTGTGTCTCACCTTCAGCCTTAAGATATCCCTCCCATATAAAAGCTACAAAATTGTGTCTCATCTACAAGTGGCTCAAGTCATCTCTGTAAACTATAACCCACCTCTTGCAACAGGGCAATACAGTGCTGAAGCTGTAACCCAACAGTAAGCACATCATAGCCCTTTCAGCAAGTTCATTATTCTCATCACGCCTCTGTGTGGGAAGCTGAGGTGCAGCAATGTGGAATGTCACGGAGATATGACGTGTTCCCTATCTCACCTTCCAAACCACTCTCTTTTTTTTGTCTTGAACTCTTAAAAAGGGGCCTTGGAGCTGCCTCTCGGAGTGATGGCATTGCTGTGGTCAGAGAGCAATCATTAGCTCCTGTCAGTGTAATGCCAGACGCTGCTAGAAGTTAAAATCCAGCCTTCCTCTAATGTCAGTTTATTCTGAAGCACATGAACATCTGTAATAAGGAAACATTTTCCCATGAAACATTTTCCTATGAATCCTGGCATTTCACTTCTTTGCACTTCAATTATACTCGACTAAGAAACGCAACAGGAGGATTCCAGAGGTTACCCAGTGGAATAAACAACAGCCTTTATAAATGCAAAGCCGATAAATAGGCAAGCTGATAAGAGCTGGGTATCTGTCAATTTAAATGGCATTCAGCAAGTGAACTTTTAATTGAGATGAAGCATTGTGGCACAATGTATTCCATTTATTACTTTTCATTAACTTTCATGTGACCTATTTCTCTACCTCTTGACAGGTTCATCCTTCTGAGAACTTCACAGACAAAATGATATTTTCCTTTTCTGTCTGCTCAACTGTGATCTCAGTTTGAAGCATTGCTTAGCATTCACCGCTAAAAGAAATAATGCCAAAGGCATTAAACAGTGCCTCATACTCCCCCTCCTGTTGTTTAATTTTCCTCCTGTTTTTTAACCTTATTTGTCTTATAGTCTGGAAAAAGTATTTGGTGAGCAATCTTCATGGTTTTCTTTTTTTGGCCAATTAAAATGAGACAAATGTTTTGCAGTAGTTAATCTCGTGAAAGAACAGGAAACAAGAAATGCCAGAAACTATGGTTAACCTTAGTCCTTAAAAAAGATACAGGCATATGGTAAGGAAGTGATTAGTAATTATGAATCATAGTCACCAACTTTTGGATTCATAGGATATTTTTATCCGCAGTTTCTCTCTGTGTTTACTTGATTCCTACTATAAAGGCAGCAAGAAAGTAATTTCAGTGGTTTTGAGTGTAAATACAGATTTCTCATAGATCTTACTATGTCCTTGCTGAATTTCATTTTCCTGAAGTGAGTGGGGATTCTGCTATGAATTCTGCCTGGTGAAAATCCCTTCCAGTTTCAGCTAAAAAGTGGTTACTCTGTACCTTCATTTTTTAAATTCTAAATTATTTCAAGTCCTGCTTTCAAAACTAGTGATACAATAACAGAGAGTTTATGAGCATGTTGGTTCCTGGGGACACTAGCATCTGGATAAAATGAGTTGAGACAACTAAAATCCAACTAGGCAGCGACAGGGAAAGGATCTATATATCCATGAGGAAAGGGCAAAAACAAAGGTCTTTCCTTTCTAACCCACGTACCCAAATCCAATACTGAAGGTGTTTATGAACAGTGTAATTTTAAGAGCTAGTTTTGAAGAAGTGGGGACTAAAAATTTTTAGATGTTCATGCTAGTTTACAGAATTTATAAGATAAGTTACATTCACATTTCTTGTATGAAATAAGTATCTGTTAGGAAAAAATGGCACTAGAGTGTTCTAAAAATATTGCAAAAAATTTGATACATGCAACATTAAAATGGTCACTTATGTGTAGGAATATAGTAATTATTTACTGCTGAGAGTGATACCTGGAAAGTGTAAATGCAGGTTTGGCCAAGCATGAAAATAATTTCTAGTGAATGATTGATTAGGAAAGTTATCTGATTCTGTTGAACTTGCTTAAATAATTTTATAATTTGCTGAAAACCTTTGTTTAATTTCATTCAGTAAAATTTATTTAAATCTGCTCCAGCGTCCCATCCAGCAAATAGCACACATACTTTAGGCAGCATCCCTTCCACATGAACCTGAGATTGCTGTAAATTGTTGTCCAGATGCTTGTTAAGAGACAAGCAGGCTGTTTACCTTGGGCTGGATAGTTTCCAAGAGCTAACATGAGGATTAACACTGGTATGTCAAATACTGGAGAGTGAATTCCCAGCCTCCAACATGCTCTGCATGAAAGATTATCTGCATCCTCTGTAACCATTTAATCTGCAGCCCAGGAAGTCATCAATTTAAATTCCTGTATTGAAATAAGCCAACAAATACTGACATTCACTTGCTATCTGATTTATGCTTATATTTACTTAGCCTTTGTTTCCTGAAAATCCCCTCTTTTTCCCCCAGTCACATAATATAGCAGCTCTTGAGAGCAAAAAAATCACATGCAATTTACTTACTCCAACAACTTTTCTTGGTTTTGTTGCAGGATAACTTATTTCATCCAGAGCTGTAAAAGGAGTTAGGCTGAATGCTAACATTTTGATTTATTGAGAGGAGGGTTAGAGCCTAGTGGGTCAGTTCCTGTCTCCGCACTAGAGCATGAGGTGTAGGTGAGATGTCATCGGAGCAAACACTGGATCTTCCTATCTCATAAGAGGTTAAAAGGGCTGTGGGGATAGAGCACCTCTGAATGCCCAAAGGGTGTCCTTCCAAGAAGTAAATGCTTCTTGCCCCTGAGCTGCCGTGCAGCAGGGAGCAAATGGGAGCTTGTTTTGCTGTATTGTCAAGGCTGAGGGATTGGTATTAAGAATGATCCTGTGGGAAGAAGCTGGTAGTCCATTAAAACGGCAAAATATTCATTTTTTTCAGGAAAACATGGATTCAAGTTAAATGATTTCTCATTGATATTTTTGCTCCTCTGAGGCCTGTAACCCCTTCCCTGAGAAGGCAACATCCACAGCATCCTATTAGATCATACCTAGATCTAAATGTTATTTGGAAAATTAAAGAGGAAGCATGGACTGTGATGTGTGTTTCAGGGCTGCTTGCTTGTCATGCTAGAATATATGAGGGAGATAACTGGGCTAAAAGAGATGGTGGTGGAAGAACTGCTAAAGGTGACTGCATGATACCAAAAAAATTTTTTTTTAGTACAGTTTGCTGTCGAGACTTTGCTAAATGCCACTCACTAGTCTTAAACATGAAAGCAGAAGCGACTACTTTATCAAGGTTGTTGCTTAATTCTTTCTAAATGGCAAAAAAGATCACAGCCTTTTCTTCTAGAATAGGAGTCTGAGCAGGCATTTATACAAGGTTTGTTATTGAGCTTCTGATTTAATAATTTGTTAACTCCCAGGCAAACAAAACTGAAGTGTGATCAGAGAGGCATAGAACCCCAGATGTTATTTGATAGTGATATACACATTGCATCATTGCATGCATTGATAGGTGTTACACGTGAATTGTTTCCCTGTGTTTGGCTTGCCTTCTATGCAGATTAGAACATAATTTCTCAGACAATTCAAGTTCCTAATTATTGTGCTCATTATTCCAGTTTATTTAGCTACACTTAAACATCTACTGAAATTGCGACGTAAAGTACCAGACAAGTTGAAATTTACTGCCAATTCATTTTTAAGACAAGAGAACTACCTAACATAATCTCAAAGTAAACCTTCGTAGTAGAGCAGTGGCACTGATTAAATAACTAGTGAGTTCCCTTTTGCTATCATTAACATATTTGTAACGAAAGAACAAAATTTCATCTCCCACCTCCTCCAATTGACTTACAGGGTTGAATACTCCTGGCTTGAAAGCACCTTTGAAAAGCAGGTCTTCTTCACAAAAGTCCTACAAATGCTTGTATTTTGCTACTACCTCTCACAGATTTCCCACTCCGGGTACCATCTGTAGCTATCACACTATGTCAACAATGAGCGCTTTCTCACCAGGTTCGAAAAGCATTACTATTCATGTTCTTTATTTTCTTAATTACATCTTGCACTTCTCGTTACTCTGCCTCTGGTATCTTAAGCATTAATCACTTCACAGTCACTTGTGCCAATGTGAGCTTGACTGTCCACTTGCCTCACTATCACCAACAAACCAAAATGCACTGATTATATACTTGAAAGCAGACTGATGTGCTGGCTTTTCACCATGACGCTGTTTTTTTCAAATGTCTGCAAACCAATCTCAATCGTCTGTTCATGTCGGCTCCTCACACATCTTTTGCTGTATTTACTTGTCCAGTAGGCATGCAATCAACACTATTATTTATAAACTCACGTGTAGTCTCTCTGGAACAGCTTTTTATTTTATCTCCAGACTCATTTTATCTCATTAAAGTTGTACCACATTTTCTTCTTTTGTAAATAACAGTAATTCCCTCTTTTATTCACTGAAATATTGCTAGGAAGCCTTCAGTTTGTACTCTTTTCCCATAACAGAGCAGTTCTAAGATGGTTCAATTTAGGAGAAAAGCAGAAAGAGACTCTTTTCTGAGCTACTTAAGCTGTTGCAGTTTGGTGACAGCACTAGAAGTAGGCAGAGGTGATGGGATGACTCATTTCATTATACTGAGTACTGATGCAGCACTGGAGAGATGAGATCTACCTATTAAACTGAATTGGCTGGAGCCTGCTTTTAGGCTAGGAGTGTTGGTTTCTTATCTTTACTGCCCCCAGGAGGCTTGAAATTATTCATAGCAGACAGAGTGTTTACCTGGCAGTTCTCACACAAGCATGCGGATCCCTGGCAGAAAAGGACCTGGGGGTGCAGGTCGACGGTGACTGAACAAGAGCCAGCAGTGCCCACGTAGCCCAGATGGCCAATGGCATCCTGGCCTGGATCAGGAACAGTGTGGCCAGCAGGACCAGGGCAGTGATTGTCCCTCTGCACTGGTGAGGCCACACCTCCAGTCCTGTGTTGGGTTCTGGGCTCCTCACCACAAGAAAGACACTGAGGGGCTGCAGCGTGTCCAGAGAAGGGCAATGGAGCTGGTGAAGGGTCTGGAGCACAAGTCTGATGAGGAGTGGCTAAGGGAGCTGGGATTGTTGAGCCTGCAGAAAAGGAGGCTCAGAGGGGACCTTATTGCTCTGTACAACTGCCTGAAAGGAGGCTGTAGCCAGGTGGAGGTCGGTCTCTTCTCCCAGGTAACAAGTGACAGGGAGGAAATGGCCTCAAGTTGTGCAAGGGGATATTTAGATTAGATATTAGGAAAAATTTCATCATGGAAAGGGCGGTCAAGCATAGGAACAGGATGCCCAGGGAAATCATGGAGTAACCATCCCTGGAGGTATGCAAAGGATGTGTGGATCTGGCACTTGGGGACGTGGTTTAATGGTGGACTTGGCAGTGCTGGGTTCATGGTTGGACTCAATGATCTTAGAGAGATTTTCCAACCTTAACAATTTTATAATTCTATACTCTTATTACTGTGTTAACATTAGTAAACAGTGCTCTAGGCATTGCTACAGACTCATTCCTCTAGATTTTTCTTTGCTGCTCAACTTTCAACAGAATGCATTTTATCAGCTTTCTGGAAACATTCCATACCTAACAGTATGCTGCAATATTCCTGCTAGGTCAAAAAGAGAGCGTTGCACTTCAAGGAAAAAATGAACACTTAAAAGTCCATTGGGGGATGGCAATGGCAATAAGCGCAAGTCTACAACACGTGACCTTCAAAGAAAGACCGAGTGAATTGGTATTGCTGAGAGCAAGAAACAGAAGACTGAACAGACTTGAATTAACAGTGTTCAAGAGCATAAAAGGCTGCTTCAGAAAGAAAAAGGATGATCTGTTCTCTGTCCGTGGTGATTAAGTAAAGAAATACTGAGCTAAAGCTACAGCAAGAAGATTTGCTCTAAGTCCTAATGTGAACTTGGCATACATAAGAAATCAATTATCACCTGCTCTCTACTGGCTCAGCCACTCTGGCCAGGTTCTTTAGGGTCTGCAGGCTAGTTCTGTGAAACACATTATTGTAGCAGTTATTTTTTATTATTTGAATTTTGAAAACTCTTTGACCTTTTAATCAAATCATGGCCCTGTTTTATTAGGTGTCCTATAAACACAAAAACAGTCCCTGCCCTGAAGCGACAACTCAGAGTATTAAAAAAACCTATCATTGATGTTTTGCTTTGTCGTAGGAATTAAAAAATACCAGGCATAGCTTCAGCTCCTCTGTGCAAGACAGAGTGTACACACCTGACCAGCGCAGCTGTCCAAAGGTATTCCAGCTAAAAGGCCTTCTGCTCTGTAATGCTATAGAACGAGGTCTCTTCAGGTTCTCAAGCAACCATTGCTCATGATGTGGGGCAGGGTAGTTGCAAAAATTGGTGATCCTATTTTAGGCTTTGTTTTACATAAAGTTTTAAATTAAGTCATCTTTTACTTTGGAGGGCCTTGTGAAAAATAGATTGGTTACAACATAATTCATGCAACAAGAATAAGTCTCCACTCTGGTGCCACTCAGAATGGAAAAGATGTGAAATTTGAAACTACACAAACCCACTCATAACTTAAGTAGCTTCTTCAGATGCTTCTCACCATTTCTTGACATCTGCTTGGTTATATTTCATCAAAGTGTTGAAGACCCACAGTGAAAATTGTTCGTCTTTGTTTAAAGGGAGACAATTTAACCAGGATAAGTCTTTTAATTTTGTAAATAAGGAATTTTACTGTGTAGATGATTGAGCAGGGTTACCAAGTGCTTCATCTAAGAAATTGAGTGAAGAGTAGTATTAAGTCATCATTGTTGAGATATTAAAAAAACTTATTAACATCATTTCCACTTATACAGCTTCTCTCATTTAAGTCTTGTAATGCTGAAAAAAATTCTAGAAGTCCTGTGAGAGTACAGAGACACTAAATATATTCTTACACTTGAAAAGGTCTTGCAAAGGCAGAACAGAAAGAAGTTCTTACTTGTGCTCTGATCAGTGAGGTACACAAGATCTAGTAAGAAGATTTTTTGCTTGCATTCTTATACTCCCACTGTTCTGATTTTTCTTTCAGAACAATGGTTGCTGTTCTACTACTTTATGAAACTCTGTCTGAAACACATAACATTTTTTCTATCCAGTTTGGTGGAGAGGATTTGTAATTTGCTATATAAGTGTAGAGAAATAAAATAATTTATTTCCAAAGCCAAGTGTATTTACCATGAGGAGAAGAACTACTTCCTTCAAGTTTGGTATTAGAAAAGATAAAAAAGTCTTTGAACGATGGACTAAAATTTCTTCCCCATTGCAGGCTCTTATTATCTAATACACTCCCGAAGGGTTCCTGCTCCAGGACAATCTGTGTCTTGAAAGTAAGTTTTAAGGATCCTCTTGCAAAATATGGATGCATTTAAATTCTGCAGACCCTGAAAATCATGGGTTATATTTACAATACATATGTTGTATGCAAAAGATTGAGTGAGGAAATAACAGGCTTTCTGCTTCATTTATTCTGAGAAAGCAACTCATTTCTGCTGTAAATCTGTTTTTGTATGACTGATGTTTAAGTTGACTAGTGCTCAAAGAGAAATACGTGTTATTTACTCCTGATATTAACTCAGTTTGACTTTAGAATGAAGTGAATGCTTGATTTTTTAGATGGTGAACTGCAACAAACAAGTGGTGAACAAGGAAAAGAATGAAAAAATTATTTTTCTAGATTTCACGTTTGAGCTGGTTTGACTGCAGTTGCTAATAAAGTGATGACTCAACTTTGAAGATTTTTAGTTCGTCTTTGCCCTTATAAGGTGTCCATATTGCTATAGAAGATTTTGTCACGGGCCTTCACACTAGGATAGAAACTGCATTTATTCCATTTGCAGATAACACAGCTCTAAGAGAGACCGCAAAGAACTAAGAGGGAAGATGAGAATCTGGAAAGGTCGTGACAAAACACTGAGTGACATGAAAGTGTGGGATGTGTTTGAGTAAGGATGAGTAAAGGTTCTACTCTTACACAAGAAGAATCAGCTACACAAGCACAAGATAGATCTGAACATTAGTAACAGCTCTGCAGAAAAGGACCTGGCAGATGTAGTAGATCACACGCTGAACATGAGGCAACAGTTGCAAAAAAAGGGAAAATGCTCTAGTACAGCGTACAAGGAGCCTGCCTGGGAAGGCACATCAGCTGCTCTTCCTGATCTACTCAACACTCAGGGTCTGGACAGTGGAATAGGACCTCGACTGAGCCTGCTTTCAGCTCTTTTCTGTGATTCAGGATGCCATTGTACCTGAATGGTCTTATGGGTTCTTCATTACAGCCGTAGATGTATGTTACGGCCAACATTTTCAAATGTAGGTATTTAATCTGAGGCATGGATGTAGCAATATTCTCACCAGCCACGTGCATGGTTTAATTCTCTAAAGTTCTGAAGGTGCACAGCTCGTTTTTAAGTTTTGCACGCGCTATAGGTAGAGAAGAACATAGATACCAACATAACTTCATACTTCAGTTTCCTCTCTGATTGCACCAGATGCTCCAATACAGATTCCTGAGAACCTAAATTAAGCAGCGATAGGATAATCTGCTACTAATACCTAGTAGCTAAGATTGGCTTAAAATCTGAAGCGTGCAGTTTAGCATTTCTTCCAGCTTGTGTATTAATAGCAATCATTTAAATTCCAGATGGTATTGTTATCCTTTTAAATGTTCAGTCACTTCTTGTGTCATTTTCTGAACTGTAGCCACAGTCTCCACAGTTCAATTGCCTGTGGTGTGAAAAATAATTCTGTATTATCTTTTTAGAAGTGTCCAGAAGAACTGGTGGACACTTTTGCTGTGGTTGTTAACATTGACAGTCTTAACAAAACAGTCCAGCTGTCATGAAAATCTCTCAGGTGCAGACTGAATTTTCTGGAAACAAGCAGCCCCACCTCATAGCAGCCAGTCAGCCAGAGGCTAATATGGTTATCTAAATAAACACTGAATGAAAACCTGGGTCTTTTAATTCCCAGGTGTATTTTGTAATTGCTTGCAGTCCATTTAAAAACCAACAGCAGATGTTCCACAGTGCATTGTGTATTCATTATGGTAGAGATGGCTTCTACATCATGGCATTTGAGGGACTGGGTTGGAGTATGTGAAGTGAAGGCTTGGGTCTTTGCTGCAAGCCACATGCTAAAAATGAATTTTCTGTTTGCTAGGTGAGCACCTAGTTCAATATCCTAGCATTTCTAGACGGGTTTGTCTGTTAAGTGTTGCCCTCTTTTTCCTGTCAGAGGAATTATGAAACACGAAATCATGAGAGAATTTTTTTTTTTGCCTTTTGCAACAAAAAATTGTTTTTGAAATCAATAAATGCAATTTTTTTTGCCTGTCAGTGGTAGGACATGGTACACCACTCCAGATTATGCCGCACACTTTGTTTTATGTTGACTTTCTGTACTGTTGTTCATTCCCTATTCCCATTTCTCTGTCTTTTTTTTCCTTTTTTTTTTCTCTTCTCTAGCCTGTCCTTGTAGGAAGATGGGAAGCTACCATCTTCCATGCAACTTGCCAGCAAGTCCCGTTCTGAAAGGCTTGAGTTGACCGGTGTCAGCAGGGTAAGCAGTTCACCTCCTCCACCCTCTCACATATATTAGTCTGCATTTAGCAGAACTGGAGTTCATTTCCCACCTTGCCATCTACCAGAAGGCCCAGGGCTGGAGTATTCTTCCCTTTTGTTTCCGTCCTGTGTTGGTACAAGGATCCCACTACCCTCAGCTATTGAAGAGATGTTGTGGCTTCCCCTCCACCTTCAACTCCCTTCTCACATAAGCACATAAGCAGGTTTTAAGAGATAAATGTCATTTGTTTGTTCTCTTGATAGGCTGGGGGAAGCACTCCTGTGATCTGTTGAGCAGCTGAGATATAAAGGTGCAGTACAGCTGGAGGGAAGTGGTGTGAGTGTTCTCATCACCTGATCTGCATTTTACGATTCTCAGCACCCAACATATGCCTAACACATGGAGCTCTGCTGACAGGCTGTCTCCCTTTCAAATGGAAAAATATGACCCCTTCTCTCTGAAAAAATATGAAAAATATGAGCACCTCTCTCTGAAGTTCCAGCCTCAGAGCAATGAAATCCCTCTTGTTCTCCTCTAGGTCTTTTCTCAAAGGGCTATAAAAACCTCTGCACTAAAACAGTTTTGGAAAGGTTAGTTCTGCTTTCAGAATGCCCTACCTTTTCTCCTGTGCCTGACTACTTTCATTAAAGTGTCAGGCAGGTTGGGAAAAGCCACTCGTGCAGTCAGAGTAGGGGTACATCTCAATAAAATGGTTTGGTCTGGCTCAAGCTTATGACAGATGCTGTAGCAACACTCATAAATCTGATGTTATTGGCTGTCCTTTGCTAGAGTTATGTGGTTCGTGCCATCATCCCTTGTCGCTGGAGAGTTCAGGAGAATGCTTTATCATTTTGTAAAACATTAACATAAGCCTATTAAAATGCAAAAGCATCACATTAATATGGGGTAAATCACCTAGTCTGGAGCCTTTAAGGCAGGCTGTGAATTATTCAATACCATGATAGATTTAGCCAGCGCAACACAGCAAGCCTCTGATTAGCCCCAGGATAAATTTTGAGAGGTCATTAAGATCAATATATTCCTTTAAATATACCTTCTGTGTGTGAGTGTATGTGAAAGTGAAAAAACAAGAAAAAAGAAAAGGAAAACGGAAGTCTCAGGAAAGACAATCAAAGAGATCTCAGTCTTACAGGTTGTAATAAAGCATGGCTGATACCAGACCCAGCCGAAATAGCCTGGAGGCAAAACCACCTCTTGTGTTGTCCTGCTTACAGCAACAATTAGGAGAATGGAGTTCCCAGTGAGAAACATGGGCATGAACCCCTGACTGCTGAGTGTCAGAGACAGTTTGTCAAATACCAGGTAAACAAACAGACCTGATTCCGGTGGAGCTGCTTCAAACAAAACGGAAAGCAAACTTGGTTTCAGCAATATCCGACCATGCGCATAAATCTTGCGCACATAAATCTGTTTGGTATTTGTAGAGGAAGGAAACCCATGCAAGCAAAATAAACCTATGTGGGGTATTTGTATGCTCATTTATTTGCTTTTCTTTTCTTCTTTAATCACAGATTATTTCAAGTGCTGTCTTTCAGTCTCTAATTAGAAATGTCACCAACTAGGGTGAGCATTCACCCCTGTTAATTTGACCAGGAGGTGCATTATGAATAATTTTGTCAGTATATTGCCTGTCCTGCTTGTTTCTAGCACAGAAAAGAGTGCCATACCCACAAATGTGTTTGATCAGGTATAGGACCTTCTTGCTGCTGCATGTGTAATCAACTTCTGCTATTAATGTTCCTCTGGGAGCTGGTAAATGAGTAGCATGTGTAATTTCTTCATTAGCATACCTGTTTACTCCCAGCTGTGCTTTGAAGTAGATTGGGGCAGGCTTCCCATCCGGCAAAGGCTGTTCCTAGACTGGATCCACCACAGTGGTGAGTACCGACCTTAGGTAACCTATAGTTGTTTATATGTGTTTTGACCTCCGTCCAGCATCAAAGAGGAATGTCTTTAGAGAGTTCAAGAGCATGTTCCTAACATTTGTGCGTTGGAGGTTATCACACGCAGATCCACTGCAGAGTGCTCAAATTCCCTTTAGGATGGTGTTTGTACACTGCTCGGTTCACTGCACGGAGGTGAGATCCTTGCCACAGCTCCTTTCCTGCCCTCCTGCATGTAAAAGTGTAGTATATTGGTAGGTCATATATTGATTTTTAAATTGCCAGTGGATTGAACACTTTTACACAGATTTCCTGAGGCAGCTCTAATGTCCAGATGTAGTGAAAGGTCACGATGAATAGAGTACATATGTTAAAGAAAGCCTGTTCTTTGGCTCTGACCCACACCTCTGGCACCTCTTTCCAAAAGAGTTAGGGAAGACAGTGGACCTGCTAAGCTACCAGGCAAATTTTAATACTTACCATTTTGAAATGGGTTTCACATAAACACCTATTTTCTTAGGTTTTCTTCTTCTCATTCTGCTCACTTTCAGAGCTTTATGGCAAAGCACATTTCTCAACAGAGCTCCTCCTCCAAAGCACTTGTATCTTTTTTTGTGTTGTTGCTCCAAATTTTCTAGTAGACACAAAGCTCTCTGTGATGCCTTTCTGTGAAAAGGCTTTACTTTCACAGACGCTGTTTGCATCTGTTACAGTGTCATGAAACCTGCAAGAAGGCAGCCCTGAAAGACTTTCAGATAGATTCCGACTGCGCTCCTGAGACGTTGGAACAATATGAGTGGGTTTTTATGGTGTAAATTACAGAACTGACATGAAAACAGATGAGTTTATTAAAACAGAGTGAATCACTGATGACATTTAAGTCTAATTAAGTCAGGCTACCCAGCTTAATGATTTTGTTCCTGAGGAGGTAACTATTTGGGAATTCATAATGTTTAACACAGATCTTCTGAAACAGGGTATTGTACCTAGGGGTGCCGTTATCAGGGTCTGTAATAGCAAATGCTTTCACTTAAAATGCTGTGCCAAGGAAAATCACAGTAAAATTTATCCCAGCCATGTGATAATCCTATCCCAAAATGTAGTCATGTTTGAATAAACAGCGGGGGGTGAGAGCAGGGCAAAGGATGTTCAAAATGGCGATAAGATGCTTAAAGCAAAAAAGGTAGTTGTCATCCTCACCTATGAGAGTGCCCTATAGTTTTAAGTTCAAAAAATACAGAAGTGAATCATTTGTTTTGGTCTCAGTACTGAAAGTACCCCAAATTAGGGGAAAGCTGCTAAATGCTGACCCTCACAGTGATGCACTCCACACATTTCAAAATATAAGTTCCTGTTAAATGCTCACCAGTGCCCTGGTTGACTTTTCTTAGTTCTCTGCTGGGCTGCAGCATTTCTGTCTCTATGCAGCCAAGACACGCTTGTAATTAATTTTGATTTGCAGTCGTTGCCTGCAGCTTAATAGTTCAAGGATATTTTGTTGTGTAAACTAGATATTGCTCCTCTGACATAACTGCTGCTATATAGACAACCTTCCTGGAAATTAAGCCTTAGACTCCTTCCTTCAGCACTAAGATGACTGGCTGCTTGCTGTTGAAGCACTTGAATGGAAAATGCTGTTTATTTCTTCAGCAGAGTGTGTTTAAACAGCCCTGTTATCACTGATGGCATACAAAGCTCAAAGGGGCCAGTAGTACAAGTCTGTATGCCATATCTGCACCTTCTGGGACTTCCTGAAGTCACATCTTCATCTACATATTGGAGGGATAGATTGCGTATAGAGCATTTTTCCCCCTGCTATTCTGCAGTCAGGACAAAGTCACTACTTGATAACAAAGAAGTTCTTGACCCAGCTCCTCTGGGGGTACTTGTTTGCTTTGGGGGTTTGTTTTCTAATTTTTGGGGTGGGTTTTGCTGATGACACTAAATGTAGCAGAAAGCAGAACTATAGATCTTGGCACTTTAAAGGGTTTGTGGTGACTGCACAGAGCAAGAACTATACCTGTAATGTGCCTCTTGTCAAAGGGTACCCTTTGCAAGTCTTTGGCTTACTGAAGTTCTTCATCTAGTCCTCTTGGCAAACATATACCAAGGTGTTATGAGGGCTCTGAAATGCTCTCTGGCAATGCTCTCTTCTAACCACAGATTTCTGTGTAGGGCAATTGGGCATTTTTAGGATCCTCAGTTCAAATATTTAAAATCCGTCATGAGGACTGCAGAGAGTTACCATTCAGAGTTACAATTACATGGACAAAACACATATGCACTTTATTTGCACACCATTTTATTTGCAAGGTTATCCTCTTTCCTATTTTGACTTGAACAGCATCACTGGCTCAATTTGCCCCTTATTACTACAGCTGTGTTGCAAGAAGCAATAGGCACCAGACTCCAAAACACCAAGTGATGTACTCAGTACTTTACAAATACTGGGTTCTTATTAGGCAATAGTGACCTATGTACAAAACCAAACCAAACGAAAACAAAAAAAAACCCCAACCCAAAATCTGAGAAACAGACAAAACAATCCCACATGCAGATAAATAAATAATTACTAACCCCAGATTCATTTCACTGCATCTGCAGCATGTGAATAAAGCTATCACATTTCTTGCTTCGTGGAGAGTTGTCATCTGTTGTGTCCTTGCTTCACTGTAAAGTTGCACTGGATCTGCCAAAGCATATATGCAATATTAAACACCACATGCAATGGATTCGTGCACAGCAAATGTTATGTAAACTGTTGAGATAATTTTAAGTCCTAATTTATGTCACTGCACAAATCTTCTCTGTTTGTTTCTCCAGCTAACTTTACGACTCACACAGTTCATTTATTGTTTCAACTGGGAACTTAGGAACGACAGTCCTTTTCTAAAGTCAGCAGGGCATTCCTAAATGGACCTTGCTCAGAAGAATGGATATTTATTTAATTGCAGTGCATATCATTTCCATATTACATTGTCTGTAAATGCAGTTCCACTGCTAGATTTTGTCCCACACAGAGAAACATAAAGTAAAGGGTAATCTTCCGGCTTGATAGGCCAGGAGACAGGTATAGCCATGAGTGGCTAATATGGAAATAGCCAAACTTGTTTACATAGAGAGCTATTCTGGCCATCTTCCAGGATTCCAAGCACCACACTTGAATTATACAGATATTTGCACAGCCTTGCAATCTAGAATAAATTGTGCTGATATTAACAATTTTATTGTGAGTGGAAGTAAAAGTATGAATACTGCTGCAATAAAAAGCTGCATATTTTTTGTTTTCCTTTCCTTGTGGATACAGCAGCTGTTTGTTGTTTCGTTGGGAATGCTCAGTTTCGCATTTCCCTTAACATCTAGCGAGCTGGGTGCCTTGGACACTACTTGTCTGCGTGGCTCTGAAGGGCATGTAAGATACTGTGATCTGGCTTCTTCTTTTCTTTTTCATGCAAGTTCTGTCAAAGTGTTCTCATTATCTAAAATCACAGTTTCAAGAAAGAAGTTGCAGCACTCTTCAGGATTCATCATGCTGCAGGGGCTAGACCGGTTGTCATGTTCAGAAAATCATACAGGGTGTCTCCAGTCCAACCTCCTGCTCAAAGCAGGGTCAGCTGAGGGAGCAGGACAGATTGCTCAGGGATTTAACCAGCTGGGTGTTGGAAAACTCCAAGGCTGGATACTGCAAAACCTCTGTGACCAACGTCTTACCCATTGTCCCCATGGGGAAAAAAGCTTTTCCTTATAGCCAGTCTGTAACCCTCTTGTTTCAATTTATGCCTGTTTCCTCTTGTAATCCTCATTTTCTGCTGTTAGTTCTTACTTTTGGGCCCTTTTTCCTAAACAGTGAAGCCTGGGACATCTTGTTTGAGAGGACCGAGGCAAAGAAGACATCCATTAATTCAGCCATGTTTGGGCTTGCTGTCACATACCTCATGTAACAAAGGTCCCACAGTCTCCCACTGTTTGGTTTTTTATACTAAGGGTTCTTGTCATCCTTGATACCCCTTACAGGTGTCAACATTGAGTAAGCTTTAGCTTTCTTGGTGTTGTCCTTGCATGCCCAGAAAATATTTCTAAATTCATTCTTTATAGCCTGTCCTTGTTTCCACCTCCTATATACTGCCATTTCACATTGAAGCTTCGTCTCAAGTTCCCTGCTTAGCAAAAGTCTCATGAAGAGTCTGCTTGTCTTCCTGAATTTCATGGGGGATCATTCTTGTGCTCAAAGGATGCTGTCCTTGAAGGTCTACCAAATTCACAGAGATCCTTGGCCCTTGGGAACTGCCTCCCATCAGAACCCACTTTGGGCCCCCTGAATAAACTAAAGTCTGCTCACCTGAGTGCTCTGATACTGTCCTCCCTCACACTTGTCAGGATCTTGAACTTCACTATTCCATGGCCACTACTGCCAAATCTACTGCTGATTACCATATCTCCAGCTAGTTCTTCCTTGTTAGTGACAAGCAGATCCAGCTGGGTGTCACCTTCGGTTAGCCCATGCTACATCGGTATCAAAAAGGTGCCTTTGGTTGCACAGACTCATTTTGTTGCGAGACTGCATCAAACTGTTTTGTTGCTCGTAGTCAACTTACAGGCAACTGAAGCACTCAAGTTTACTGGACTGGATTTTTGCCTTTCTTTCTTTGTTTTCTGAAAGACTTTTTTGAGTTACAGTGCTCTGATGTACCTTTGCTGTAGCTGGGTAGGTGTTTAGTACTCAGATCAGTACAGCTGTGCACTAATGAACCCTGCCAGACCTAAACTACGTCTGCAACCAGCTGTACACAGCAGTCTCCTCTGTTTGGATGCCTTACTGACCACCTTAATCCCAGGACACAGATGCAGCCCCCATGCTGCCAACAGTCATGCTGGTTAGATTCCAAGGGCAGAAACTGGGGGCTTGGAGGAACTATGTGAGGTTTTTCCAACTTTGAAAATGGCAGTATGATTGTCATCCAGAGAGAACATTCTCTGACTCTCTATCATTTTTCAAAGATGCTATCCTTTGCTATTGCTTGCAATGTCCTCTGTGGATGAGAAAAGGCTCTGAGCAACCCCTGAACTCAAGGACAGTGGAGAGTCCTATTAAAAATTCTTGGCATTATCCATGGAAGATGGTGGGCCTCTTAAACATAGGCAAAGACTTTTAGAACTTTCTACACCCACCAACAGACTTCCCTGACTTTCCAATGGCTTATGTGCCTTTACCTACAAGAAATTAAATGTGGCATTTTAATTCTTGAAAGCTGGTTTTTGCTGCATGACAAAGATACAATGGATGTGTCATCTTTCTTAAAAAATCAAAAGAAATTCACTTTTACTTGTACGAAAGAAGGGAAAAAAGGTGATACTGTTTGAAGTTATACTTGGAGCAACTTCTGTGAATTACATAAATATGACCCTCTTCTTCCCTTTAATGTTCATTCATCTACTTGATCTTGCCTCTGATGTATTTCCTTTAAACATTCCTTAGTAGCCTTCAGGTCAAAAGTGCAGTTTTGGAGGGCCCTCCATGATTAAAGCACATATAATTGTCTTGTATAGTCCAGTGTCTGTTGTTAGGCATTTGGGGAAATCACGTGGTTTTGTTCAGAGTATACAGCAAACTGCATGTTCTTCAGTAAAGGTTATACATCTGTGTTTGCTGTCTCCTATTGCTCCTATTTTAAGAAGAAAGAACAATAAGTTTATGCTCAAAACCGACTTCAGTTTGTTGTATAAAGTGAGAATGCTACTTGTGGAAAGAAAAAGGGGAAATTGTGTGGCATAATAAAAAGATCTAACTCTTAATCTTGAAATGCATATTAATTTTTTCAAGCCACTTACCAGTACTTTTTTTCCTTCTTTAACTGTTTTGAGGAAAAGTAGTATTTATCCTTTTCTGATAATCAGAGAAACAAATAGTTCTGCCCAGGGACAAAAAGAGTGTTTTTCTCCTGTGTTTTGAAGGCAAGTGCATGCTCACTTTGCTCACACTGCAACAACCTAGCAGTTGTACAGATTCAAATAGTGGGGCACTGCACTCAGTTTATGTCCTGCTGAGACACTAATGGCTTCTACTTGGCTTGGAGCAAGAAGAGTGAGCTCCTACTTGCTTGCAGAATGCCATGTAGAAATTAACAGTCAGATGAAAACTGTGGGGTTTATTATGGTCCTTGGACTATTTGTAGGGTTGATCTGAAGTGTATCCTCTGATGTGAAAAAAAATATCTGAAAACCTTCTCCCTCTGACCTTCTTATTAAGCAAACTAATAATTTGAGAATAAAGGAAGTCGTAGAACACTTGCTGGTATGGTTAATATGACTTTCTTCTTTTCTGAAAGCAAATCTCAGTGCCCTGTCTCAGTTCATCCTCTGTCAAAATTAACTTTGGAGTTGCTGAAGTGAGAGAATTCTATAAAGGACTAGGATAAATGCTGATAGAACTGGCAGTTTTGGAAAGAAAAAGGAGCAATTGCCCATTATTTTGGGGAGTAAAGTATAAATCCTTTCTTTATTCTCCGCAGTGATAGTCTCATTAAAATTGAGTCACTTGACTACATGTAAGTACTGCATGTGGTCTATTTCTAGAATAATGGAGAGACCTCAGATATTCATCTCATTCTTAGGATCTTATATACAGATTAATCTATCTTTTAACAAATGCTTTCTAAATAGCATGGAAGGCCCCTGAGGGAAGAAGGGAGAGAAGGAAAATCTTCCTAAAACTCAAGAAGAGAGGAAGCTATTGCATGCTTAATTTCATTTATGTAATATTTCTTTATGTCAACCACATGATCTGGGAAGAGAAGGAACTGAAAACTACTATGTAGAGGGACATCCCCTTTTAATTTACAGATTCCCTAAAATTTCTCACTGGAGACAAATATCCTGTGCAGCAAATCTGAACCTTACTGGTTCTTGCTTTTACAGACTCCTTAGAAGTAATCCATGTATCCTCAGGGGTCCAGAAATCACAGGTTGAAGTATCTGAGACTATAATTACCAGATCCCTCAGTTGCTGATTTCAGCCAAGGTGGCATCTGCTAAGTACTGCCCTGTAGAGTACTTCAAAGAAGCCTTTTGCATCATCAAATATGGACTAAATCTAAAGAAATGCACGAACCTGTCTCTTGATTGCATCTAATACTGAAAGTTATTTCCTTTGAGCAAGTGCTGGCTCTTGTCAAAGTCTGCAAAATGGAAACGAAGAGATGAACCATGCAGCCTCTCAGCTCTGATGCCAGGAAACAATGTGTTTAGTCTTATCTCTGGTAAATACAGCTTTGTAGAATGCCATATTTTTGACTACTTTCCCCCTTTTCTGTTTTAAATTCATAGTTGCATCCACATGGCATCTTCTTTACCAAGAAGCCAAAGCATGTTTGAACATCAGAGATGTCGTTCTTTGCCAGGAAACTGATCTGAATTGTGCCTAATTGTGTCTTAGCTGACTGTTCATTATCAGAATTTTCAGTGATTTCCAGCCTTTGCTCTTTCAGTGCTCCTTGTGTCTTCCCCTTTCTTTGTCCATTCAGGTACACCCCATAAGTTATGGACATGTCCAATGTCCCTGCAGCTCCTGGTCTCCTCATCACCTGCTCCTTCTTTTGCTTTCACAAGTGCTCAAGTTAATTATTTAGGTTCCACTTTGTAATTCTCTCCTTTGTACTTGAGTGACGTACACGCAACCACAGGTCCCATCTTGCTTTTGCTTCTTTCACCACGGAATGTCTTGAGAGGGCATTCAGGAGCCAGAGGGACTGTCTGCACTGGATTACTTCCAAGAGACTTTTCAAATCTTTCTCAAGCAGAAGTCTCACTGCTCCCATCAAGTCCCTCTTTGAGACTTTCATTTCTTTCCCTAAGCTGCCCTGTTGTCATTCTTCCTCCAAATGTTACTGACTTCAAGAATAAGATGGAAAGCCTCTGTCACAAGCTTTTCCCATCAACTTACCTTATTTTCTCCTAATAGCTTTTGTTCCTGGTCTTTTTCTTGTCTTTTTCCTTCCCCAGTGATGTGTGACAGCATGACTGAACTACTTCCTTCCCCTCCTTCATCCATCTGGTGGCTCCTTCTATTCATGCCCTAAACGCATTTTAATGTTCTATGTCCTTACACATTTATAGGTAATATCATTATAATCCTACTCTCTTTCATCTTGAGTGTCATTCATTTGATGATAACCTCTAACCTTTCCCCGTCTTCTACACACCCTCACTGTTCCCTACTGCTATGTCAGAAATGCAGCTCCTACAACCAACCACCTTCTGCCTGACAATTAAATCATGTTTTTACTTCCTCGAATCTTCTGGCTCTCCCTTCCAAGATGAAATGCTTCATCCCAACGCCTCACCAAGCCAAATCTCTGTCTTTGGTTCCTTTTGTGTAGTCATCAGTGCCAACCCCAGTGCTCCGTTCACTTTCCTTCACTCTTGCTGGCTGCTGTTATCTCCCAGCATGGGGCTATCTCTTTTTTCTCATTCAAATTCTTCCTCAAAGCACATTTTATCAGAGTCATTGTCACTAGTCTGTCCTCACCATTCCAGTACTATTTACAGGCCCTTTAATGATAGGAGAAAAAGTGGAAAGCAAAACCAAACCCAACAGGAACACTATAAGTTGTTGCTTTCTCTACATCTTCAAAAGAGTCGTTTGACATCTGTTGTTCTTCAGGATAAAGCAGGACAGTGTTTGTCTTGTAGAGCACCACAAACACTACTGGTGCCTAACAAGTGTTGTTAATAACTGTAACTGGTCCTTTCTTCTGAGCAGTCACTTGGAATTGTCTACGTTACGGGGGTTGTATAATCAAGCTGCTGTCTCGAGGGGCCTGCTGCCAGTATCTCCATCTCCCTGGTGAGCAGCAGAGCATGACTATGTATTAATAATGAGCTATGAGATGCTTGAGATTTTCATCTCCTTGCTAACGAGAAAAAAGCCAAAGTAAATGTATGTAAGAGATCCTTGTCTGAAGTGAAGACAAGATGACATTTTCATGCGGTTCTAAAATTCTCTTTAGACTCTTTGTTTGTATTGTATAAGAAGCTGCTGTGACAATACACAGTCAATGTGGATGAGGAACAAAGGGGTCACTTATGTGGGACATGAATACTATTTCCTGAGGTACTCACGCTGTCAGTGGGAGCCACAGTTACTCGCTTGCTGGCTGAAGAAGTGGGAGTCTGCTAGCAGCTTCAGCAGAAGGGGAGTTTGGTCTGCACTTCCCATTTCAAAAGCTGCTCAAGAAAAAATATTAAGACCTTTGAAAGATGTGGCTCCACTGCTGAACAAAGTAGATTACAGAGAGTGGCCAAAGAATTAAGTGGCTTTCATAAATATGTGTTCAGCTGTAAGAGAGACCAGATCATTCAGTGGTTTCCCTCTCTCAGCATGAAGTGGGAATTTGGTGAACGGCTTGTATGAAGACTGAGTCCTTGTTTTGCATCTGAATTCCATAGCAGAAAAATGTTTGCCCGTGCTTCTGCTCAATGTGGATTTTTAAATGGCTTGCAAATAGCTTTCCCCACATCAGACTGTAGTGTGTAAGAGCAGCGGCTCCCAGGTGCAGTTCAGAACAGTAGTGTAATAGCAATGGAACAACCTATTGCAGTGGAATACGGACACAATAGGATCAAATTAACTTCCAGCAAGGAGGGAACATTTACAAAGAGTCTCTGAAAGTCCACTTGAGCTACACTAAGATCTTTGTTCTTTAGTAAGAATACTGTTAAATTACAAAACTCCCTTTATCCCAAACAAGGAGCTCTCTCTTGGGTTGGTGGGGGTTTTTTGTTGGGGTTTTTTTTTGGAAGAGAGGGGGATGAGTGAGATGAGTGGTTGGTTTAAGTTTCTTTTTCCCCTGAGGACTATTACCAGCTATTCACACACTTGAGCTTATAAAGAAAGCTCGTTTTTCCACAGTCTGCACTCTCTTTTCCCAAAGATTTAAAACAGAGCAGTGCCAGAAACATTAGAAGGCTTCTTTCTATGAAACTGCACTTTTTCTTTAACAAAACAGACTTCTGAACAAATTAGGAGTACATTTATTGGGGTTTTAGAAACAGAGAATACCTAGTCTGAAAGTGACTCCACCACACTGGTGATGTGGTAACTTGTAGCAATGGAAAATATTCAGTTTTAGTGGCACTTCTTTGCCCGTTCCATACAAATCTGAACAGTCATACACAGTGTGGAGAAGCTCTTAGCATTCAGCTTGTTGATGCTGTCTGCAGTTCATGTTGGCAGGGTTCCCAGCAGAGGTTTTATATCTGAAGGTTATCACTGCTTTGATCGTATATGGAATATCTCATTTCAAAGTGGGGGGCAACCCCAAATTTGTACATAACTTCTAATGGTAAAGGCTACTCCACTATCAAAAGGAGAAAATAATTTCTTTTTTGCAGTGATTTTTTACATTGTAAAGCAAGTGATACACTGCTACTTAGGTCTGCAAGTGAGTTTTCTTGTCTGTTGCACATGAAACCCCTTGAGACATTGAACATGTGCCTTTGCCAATAGGTATTAGCATGCTTTGCTTCCCTCTCTTAGGAAACTATTTCCATTAGATCTTAGTACTTTAGGCAAGAGAGAGAAAGCAAGAGAGATGGTGTGAGAGAGAGCAAATTCCTCTTGAATAACACAGCTTGTTTACAAACCTTCCACAGCCTGAACTAAGCCAACGGGAGGTCTCTAAATTAGCTATTGGAAAAGCATTTCAGGAGGGTTTGTGTGCTGGAATGGAATTGATAATAAAAGTTGCTTGTCTGTACCCTGTGAGCTGATTAGCTCAGGAAGAGTACACACAGTGTTACAATTAGCATTCAAAGCCTATTCATCTGTACACTGGCACAGAGAACAGTCTCTGTGGGAGGCTTAACTGGGAGAATTATTCCTTCTTCTATGCTGTTTATAGTTAGTTGAGCTTTAAAGGATCCAAAGCCTTTAAAGAGACTTGGTCTTCAGGAAATCATTGAAGATGCTAGAAGCTGAGGTGCGTAGGAATTGTCAGGTCTGAGAGGGGCTGCTATGTTGCTCTCTACCAAGCCTGGCATTTTGCACTACAGAAATATTGTTTAATCAGTAACACATCTAAAATAATGTCACTAGTCAGGATTCAGCAGCCAAGATAATCGAATGCATTATATGTGACAATTCTTCCTGCAAAGTTGCAGTTGCTAATACAGATGTAAAAAAAGAACAAGAAATTGAATAAATTAGTGGTCCTAGAGCAGTATTGATGAGCCCTTTTTTTCAGGTATAATAATAGGCCTTAAAGAATGCATTAAAAGAAGAAATTAAAATTTAAATAAATGGGGCTGAAATGCCTTGGAGCACCACAAGTATGGGATTTTCTAACACGAGGTGCTGCATTAACAACGCTCTTGCATGCAGGTTTATCCAAACAAGGCCAAAGTCCGAACTTCTTTCTGACCCTTCTGTAACTGTCAGTACCAACGAAGGTTGACAGAAACCCAAAGGATACTGACACTCTTCCCACTCAACCAAATGCTACACTGGGAATCCCAGACTCCCTTACCCCTGAGTAATGTTCACAAAGCAGGCTACCTTCAGGCCTAATCTCTGGGCAGGCGTGGGGGACTGCCAGTCCCACGTGCAATGTTGCATTTTCATCTGTGCGTCCTAGGAGCCAAGGTTTTCAAGGACAGCATCTCCATGTGAGCCATGTCAGTACTTTACAAGCTTCCCCTCAACAAAAGGAAAGAAGAAAAGCCCTAATGCTCTGGGGTGAAGTTGACCTCAAAACTCTCGTAAATTCCCCAAGTCAATTTGGATTTTGTTTGTCTTTTGGTTTCCAAAAGGTCTTCTTCATGTCTATTTTGTTACCACTGAGGTTATTTGGTCTCCAGCTACTACTTTACTGTCACATGGCAGGAGCCTGAGTGCTGTAAACACCTGTCCCAAGGGCTGAGAATCCATTCAGGCCGTTCCTGACACCAGACAGATGTGGGAGCTAGAAAGGTTGCTTGGGCAGCCAGCTTGTCTTTCTACTCTTTGCAAGATTGCACCCTGCCTGCATTTCTTCCCACTAATGCCTCACTGAGTACATCTTTGTGTGTTAGCAGGATGGTACCCTCTTTGATAGTCTTTCAGGCTCCAACTGCTTTTAGCATTCAGAAATGCGCTCTGAGCTCAGTCTCAACTCCTTCCTCGTTAGCCTGCTTCTGTGTCTCAGCATCTACTGAGATCGAGTAATTCCCTTCCTTCATTTATATTTATATTTTGAAGGTATTTATAGATTCAAGCTATGGCCCCTCGAGTTTTCTTTTCTCTAGGTTATATTTATAGATCTTTGATAAGCATCCCCTAGTATTTTGTTCTTATCTTCCAATGCTTACGTGCTGATTGTTAGCAGTTGTTTTGCTGCCTTCCCCCCCACCCCCCACCCCCCCCCGTGATTTTGCTCTGCATTATTCCAAAAGTGATGATACCAGGTCTCATTTTAATGTAACCTTAATAATTGGAAATGAGGCAGCCCCAGTAGATATAACACATAATCCATCAACAATCCAGCCCTGAAAAATATTCTTAAATGGTGGCTGTTTTCTTACCTTTTAGAAGCTTGCTGCAGTTTCTCCTGCTGCTTGGGACAGGGACTGTCTCTAGCTGTCTGCACAGCACTCAGCACAGTGGATTTCCACTTGCCTCTGGATTCCTTTTGTCCTTCTGTAATGTGAGATAATTAGAAACAAAGGCAGCAATGACTGAAGAGTGAAGAATCAAGTGTAAAGCCAGGATCTCACCAGCTCTGCTTTTGTAAAAAACTTAATTTTCACACTGAACATTCCCAAACTGCTGTAACTGTAAGAGAGTTAGAATTGAAGGTGATAATGATATGGACTGGTGCAGATTTCCCTGAACCATATGCAAGATCAGCAATCTAGGCTCATAAATTAAGTTCAATAGCTGTGAAAGTGCCTTGAATTATTTAGCTTACTTGTCCAGTGAGAACTCAAAATTATTAAACTCTTGCCAGCTGCTGTATGTACAATTTTTTTCACAGCACATTTTTCCTTGTGTACAGTTGGCATATTTTTAAACAAACATGGTCAGTCATCTTTCTGCCCTTTGACTCATTTTGGGTCCTTTTTATAAATTTTTCTTCCATTTCCCCCAAAAAACTTTGCTCTAATTTTGCCTCCAAGTTTCAGACAGAGCCCCGATTGTATCTAAATGAGTATTTTGACCTTAAAATATCTTGACTTAAGAATTTGTGTGATAATGCAAGCTAGATTCAAGAAAGAAGAATATGACTTTCCTCCTAGTTTGCTGATTTTTCAGCTTCTCGGAACAAGTAAAAACTTAATTTGTTCTGAAACAGCTGGGGATTTTGCTCACATCTGCCTGGGCTTTCCTCCGGTGAGAAGGCATTTTCTTAAAAAAGTCATATCAAAAGGGAGATGCTGCTGTAATTTCAAATAGTGGTAGATAACAAGAACTTTGTTATGCAGTCTTTCTGGTTTTAGGAATGCCCTTCTCTCTTTATCACTTACTGGCTCCTGATACTTGTAGAAAGAGTTGATATTTACATGGACCTTACAGAACCTAGGAGATGTGGGGCATATTAGAAGTATACTGTTTTCTTAAGCATGTTTCTCAAAGGTTACCCTAGCCCAGAGCAGCAAAGGTTAATACGTGCTTTTTGAAAGGTTTGTTTGGTTTTCTTTTCTTTAACCTCAAGAAATTTAA
This sequence comes from Mohoua ochrocephala, assembly GCA_013398855.1. NCBI lineage: Eukaryota > Metazoa > Chordata > Aves > Passeriformes > Acanthizidae > Mohoua > Mohoua ochrocephala. The sequence continues at coordinate 398,711 of VZTA01027916.1, read as the reverse complement.
CCTTTTAAGTGAGTCAAAAAGATGTATTCAGTATCAACAAATCTCATGGATTTATCCAGAATAGTTCAGGGAACAGAGTTAAAGCACCTGTCACAGCAGAGGGGAGGATGGCACAGTGGTGCTATCAGTGTGCTCCTGAGTCTGCACATCCTGTACTGCTCTCACTTTTTGTGCTGCCTCATGTCTCTGAATGAGCTCTTGGGTTAGAAAGCCATAAAAGCCCAATGAGGTGGAATAATTCAAAGCTTGGAAACTCAAAACCTGTAATTTCAGTGACTAGTACACCTGTAAGATTAAGTTACACTTTACAGAGGAACATTTCTCTGACAGACTCTTTACATAATTTATATGTATATTTTATAGGAGGGGAATCAGCTTCCCAGTATCATCATCTATGGTTGCATTTTAAAAGAATCACCTCTTATGTGTGCAAGAACATAATGGCCATAGAGCACAATTTGCAAATAGGTCATTGCTGGCAAACCTGGAGGATGTTTCACGCATTTTGATACTGTTAGTAGGAGCAATAACCTAATAACATTAAATAAGACCATTCCTAGATGAGGAAATGAGGGATTATTTGCCTAGTAGGCCATTTGTATAAGGAAATGCTTATTCAAGGTTGAAAATGTTTCCAAACTTCAGCAAAAATATTGAAATAAAAGCCTGAAATCTGCCATCACTTCATCTTCACAAATCTAGGATGCTGCTGTAAGGTTAAGGTGTGGAGATCCTGTGTGAGCTGCTCTGCAGTACCACAATATCTCTGCTTATTTCTGTAGCTAAAAAAAAAAACCAAAGCCCCTTTGCCCCCCTATTAGTTGTTGAGAAGTGGTAACCTAAATGTAGAACAAATGAAGTGTGCTATCACTAAGGGATTTCCAAAAGAGCATTATACTAGTGACTGTAAAAGCTGCATGTGGCAGGCTGAAAAAACACACAAATCCCCTTGTTTTATGCTGTTACAGCTCTGACAGGGCCCCCTCTTGGGATGGTTGCTCCTAAGATGCATTAATTCTAGCACTTAAGCTCCCATGTTCAGTGGAATAGAGGCATGAACTGACCTTTCCAGAAGGAAAAGGTTAATGTTGAAAAACACTGATTTCAGCAATCCATCTTCTCAAGGTAACCCCAGAGTTTATGGTTTGCTTAACTATACAGTGTTGCTGTTCCCTTGAAAAATAACTTTCTTTCTGAAGTGATCTATGTAGCTGAACCAGTGTTCCCACTCATAAACTGAATTTTAATTGCCTGCTATCTCTCTCATATGTCTTTGTCACCTGAGAGCATGGAGCAGATGTTAAGATGCATCTGCATCTTGGGTGCTGCTGAGGTGGCAGCCAGAGAGATGTTATCAATAAAATCTTTCCAGTAGTTCTTGCCTACGGTCATTCTGGGAGGGGCCTGACACCAGTGCAACCGCTTCAGGAGATGACTATCATAAGTGGGAAAATGGGATGTCCTTATCCACTCGGCATCAGTTGTTTAAGTTACTCCAATTATATAACAGCGATGGTAATCAGACAACCATGTCACATCAAGAATGTTAATTGAGGGTTGAGTAGTAAATCTGAGCAAAAGAAAACTTGGGATCAGTATTAGGATCATTTCTTCCAGGGAATCTATGGAGTAGAAAAGTTTCACTGGAGAAACCATGGAAACTTCATCGCTTCAGTTACCTGAAGTGACTAGTTTGGGCTCTGGAGCAACACAGACAATTTTTTTTGTTTTCCATTGACAATTCAGAAGCATTATCTTACCTAACAGCTGGTTTCTCTGCTTGATATCCTCTGAATCTGTCTTTTCCAGGAAACTTGACAGCCACCTATGAGGAAAGTGGACTTTGTGACACATGAAAGAGGCCCCTGGGCCTTGAAGCTACTAAACGACAAGGAAATACTTCATGTCTGCCAAAAGCCTTGGAAGTGCCCCTCATGGCTGCTCTGTTGTTCTTGTAAAGCAAGGCCTGCATTTGCAGGTCCTCCTGCTCTGGCTCCAGGTAACCCAGCCTCCTTCTTTCCAAATGGGAGTATAATGGACATATGTGGTATGGGTGAAGTACAGACCACTACACCAGTTCCACAAGTTCAACTGAAATCCCAGTACAAGGGTATTTCATCCAGTGTCTGTGGTGTCCTACGGCCAGAAAGATCATTGCTCCATTCATTGCTTTGCCTTGTCTTGCTTTAAATGAATGGGAGTAATGATGCTTCCAACCCCTTCCATCAGGAGGTGATTTTGCAGTTTAATGGAGTGCCAGGATATCCCTCTTGATACTGTCTGACTTACATTTTTCATTGCTCAACTTCATCCAATTAATTTTACTTTTAAAAAAAATCTTTTACAGTTTTGTGTTTTTACATGCTCTGAATATTTTTAGGTTGTTCTCGTAGTCCCCAAGTAGCCATTACTGGGAAGTATTTTGTTCTTCCTTCTTGCAAACTACATGCTGCATTTAATTGTAAGCTTGCGATTACTATGAAGATAATAAAAAGTCATTTAAATTAGAACTGATTGGAAATTATAGTCATGGGACAAGAAGCCAACAGGAACAGTAGGCCAGATCCAGTAAAGTTTTTAGGTCATTAGTTTTCAATGAAATAACTGCTGGCCTTGGTATGATGCTGGGACTCTATGAGAGAGCCAAAACCCTACATTAGGAGACAGGATCCCAAATGCTTTGCTGGATACAAGACTTTGCATTTCCATATATTGAAAGTATTTTTATTTTATGAAAGTATGTCAGAGCAGGAAGCCCTGACTGCAGCATACACGGGGACAGACATTTTCACTCAGGGCTCTGGGGGATCACAGCTACATTTCATGGGGTGTAGGCTGGTGCTGTACCTATTTTCTCGTCGGTAGGTCAATGACCTTATAGAAAGTTTCCAAAAGCTTTGGCAACAAACTGAGGAGACAGGAGGCAAAAGGGTGCCTTGATCTGCCCAGGCCTACAGTAGTCCAGGGAAGGAGGACTGCCACAGAAGATGGCTTTTGACAAAAAAGTAACACTAGTTAGCCTAAAGTTTTATTTCTTACGTGTGTGTAGTAGCATTGTCACAGTAGACATGTCTACACCACCACTGCTGTTCAAAGACTTTATTATATGCCTAGGAAATTGAGGAGGTAAAAATTTCCTTTTTGGAGCTGCTAAAAGGCAAATTGCCAGCCTGAAGAGAAAACAGGTGGCAACCTGGCTTGCAGACCAAGAGGTCCACAGCTTACACACAGTGCCAAGAAAGCATTGCAAAAGGAACAAAGTGGTGTGGCACCACACAATGGCAGGAGGGCTTGGTGGTGTGCAAGAGTTTTCCAAACACTGTGACAGTGTGAAGTACAACCTAGCACTGATAGACATATTATGCAAGCCAGATTGAGCCATTGGTCTAGAAGGCAAAAGGGGTTCTGAAATAACCAGAGCCTTCAAAGAAGTTTTTAGGAGGGGGTGCGTGCCTCAAAAATGACAGACTTTAAAGCACATTAAACCAGCCTTCAAAAAAGCTGGGAAAACAGTATAATGTTCACGATTGTGTTATCTGCAATGTTAATTCTCATAGCCGATGCTCCTATATTACCATTCCTGCACAGGATTCATCATCTCTTGCACTACAGGCAAAACATCTAACTATCTAAACAATATGGAGAAGACTGCCCTGTGTGACTGTTTCTGCATCTGCAGGAAAAGTTGATACTGATATCTTATCTATCAGTTTGGTCTGTTTTGCAGCAGAAACCACCCGAAGGATTTTCTGAATGGTCAGATCCTCCACCCATGGTGCTAATCAACACAACAATACACACAGATTTCGCCTTTGGATAGACCTTCAAGTCAGGAGATCCCATGGAAAATCTTCAAGACTGCTTGACATTCCCATCTGTGGACCTCTTGTGTCGAGTAGTCAAATGCTTGTTCGTGCTGCCGTCCAAAAGTTCAGACAGTGACCTGGTTAACCTTCAGTCGACACAGCATTAGTGGGCTGTCTCTCCATTCCAGAGAGCCTGGGGAGTTCCCATCCCAGCCTGCCTGACTAGCTTCTCTTTCAGGAGCCAGGGAGCTGAGGGATGATGCTGCCTGGCTGGTGGTGCTGGGGCTGAGCAGCTCTGCCGTACACTGGAAGCTGTAAAGAGAGGCAGGAAGGTCGGCAGCGTGGCCGCACACCCCTGCGCCAAAAGAGGCCAGAGTGTTGCCCCATTCCTCCCAGGGCAGAGTGGCTCTAGCCAGCGGGATCCTGGGAGAACCAGCTTTCCTCTCACCAGTGCCCAGGGCAGCACAGTCATCACACTCACGTGTGGCTGCTCCAAGTGAAGCAAAGTTGGTGCACGCTTTTGGAAGCACAGGAGGAGCAGAGGATCAAGTGTCATGGCCTGGGAAAGCAAATAGGTTGGTGGCCACATCATCCAGGGCAGGCAGTGACGCAAGGGAAGCTGTCAAGGACAAAGTGACCCAAGTGCAGAGGTGCAGAGTGCCTGGCAGAAGTCCCTGAGCTGACCCCAACCGTGTGCCAAGAGACCTTGCTCCCAGAGCCACCAGTGCGGTGAAGAGCCTGGGCACAGTCCCAGGGGTGTCCTCCAGTGCATGGAGGACCACGTGGACAGTGCTGACAGAAGCATCTTTTCCCTCTCCCTCTTCGCAAGGTCTTCAGAAATCTGGCCAAACCAGGACCAAAACAACCTCAGGGCTCTTAAGGTCTTTTGGGTACAATTTCATGGTTTATTGGCATTATTTTTATTACTCCTGGAGATCAACCATAGGGAGATTCTTCTGTTCAACTGTCCTGTGGAACTCCTTGCAGGCCAAACTGCATTTCAAAAAATGGATCACATTTCAAGGATTGCTATTTAAAATAGGTCTTTTTTTCCTGCCTAATTTTTTTCTTTTTTTTTTTTTTTTTTTTTTTTTTTAAGATTCCTGCTTTTCAAAACCCTTTTCCATTTGACATTTTCACAAAAAATAAAATTTTCATGAGAAATGTTCATTTCAATGAGCCTGGTCAGACGACACAAGCTTTCCATCAAACGCAGTAATTTTAAGACGAGATGGAGAAATGTGGAGAAAAACAACACGTGAAGATTAGAAACAATAAATTAGAAAAACACAAAATATTTTGTTCTCAAAACCAGCCAACTGTTTTTAAAGAAATCTATACTTTGTTTGTTTCTTTTATTTTAATGTACATGTGACAAATATGTTTTTATCCTCTTTGCAGGTTCTCTGATAACCAGGATTGGCAGGGTACTGGAAAGGATATGCCCCTGCTTCTTGCACTTCCTCCTGTCTGGCTTTTCATGCCCTAGAGCACAGTAATTTAGATACCCGCCTTCCATGGTCACTGCTGCAGTGCCTCTAATCCCAACCATGGATTAAAGTGCTTTAGTATCTTTCCTGGTGCTATTACAAATTCCTGGAGATGCATACGTACTAGAAGCTTGTGGGTAAAGGAAAAGGTGCCTGATTTTCCTGCAATTTGACTCTTTCCAACAAGAGAACACTTTAAAATAGAAACCTCAAGAAAATTATGATGTGGCACTTTAGGACATGCAAAAGATACCAAACAATGCCTGTTTTAGGACCCTGCGTAGCCCAGGCACTGAGATCCAGGAAACAGCATGCTGCTGCACTGGATGTTGTGCTTTGGTCCTCTTTGCTGTCTCTACTTTAAGATTTTAATTTCTTGCTGCTGTTACCAAAATGACATCAGGACTTCTTCACCCAAACCAGCATTTCTCACTACGTAAGCGATATAGAAAGGGTTACTGTGCCAAGTGCTGGCAGTGTCCCAAGGTTTTCTGCTATGTCAGGACATCAGGCCTCTTCTTCTTGAAAAGACCTAAAATTAAATCCATTTCCTCATTATTAACTTAGTTCTATGAGAGCTGGCAGCAGAGACCAGCGTGATCTTTCTGTATTAGACCTTTCAACATTTCTGTGACCTTTTCATTGGGTGCTGCAAGGTGCATTTTGCTTTGCTCTGATTCTTGTGCTTAAAACCTGTTTCTGTAACTGAGTGCATTTGAAACCTTTTCCCTTCTTTTAGTTTCCTTGGTCTGGCAGTGAACAAGCAGATGCTTTGTGTCATTGGATAAACTTAAACAGTATTTTATTGTCAGAAGTTAAATGCGAATGCCTGAAACATGAAAGGAAACAAGTATTTTATTTTTTGAGCAGAATTAGAAATAATATAACAAATGTGAATCCTTCTGCATTAATGGGATTTAACACAAGTGTGATTGGTTTCAGGTGGTCAAATGATAATGCAGAATGGAAATCCTGTATAATGGCACAAGTTACTTGGAACAATGTCTTTGCTGGGCCTTGGCATATTTTTTAGCTGGTTGTTCTGATGGAAAACACGCTCTTTCCACTTACGTAAGTATCTTCCCAGCAGATTCTTTCTTGCTTCAATGGCAATAACGACTTCTTTCTATTCCAGTCTCCAGAATTCTTAAAGGTATTATTTTCCCACAAGATCGGTGAGTTAAATTGCCTGCCATGACACATCTGAAAATCATTCCATTCCCAAAGAACATGAGTGAAGCACTTCTTACAGAAGTAGCAATCCTTTAAGGGTACTTGAAGTTGCATCCTTTGGACCACTACGTATGGAAAAATTGTTCCAGGGATTTCTGCTGATCAATTTTGAGTATTTTTTAGTTAGCTTTCATTTATTTTTGTCTTGCATCTTTGGATAAATTGCTGACATTTCTCCAGGACTGCACAGTACTATATTGAACACCATATGCAACCAGCCTTTTTATTAAAACTTAAAATATGACCGTCAGGAGCTCAGACACTGATAAACTGTATTTCTCTCAGCTTTTGTAATTAATTACATAATGGACAGATTGAATGAATAAACTGTCTGAAGTGGCTGTTATGTGTGTTCCTGGGGTTTCTTTTAGGAATGGCTGAGGAAAAAGTTACATAACTACCAAAAAAAAAAAAAAAAAAAGTGGGGAAAAAACCTTAAAGCACTTGAATTGCGATTTATTAATTGTTTCACCAGAAGTAACAGTGACTCATACTTTCATTTCTTTTACAGGAGATAAATCTGAGGTGGTTTGGCTGAGGCACAACTCTTCCCTGGGGGAAAAAAGGCCAAAAGCCAATTCACAGAAAGACGGGTTGAATACTAAAACTCAAGATGACAATCTGACAGCCACTTGGCATCTGCTCTCAGATGGCAGCCAGCTGGCTTCTCACAACAGTATATGCACCAGAAACATTGTTAGGAAGAGCTTGCTGAGAAAGTCAAGGCAGTCCCTGCTTCGATGTGACACCTCCTGTGAGGCTCCTCTTGCGCAGAGCCCGGTGGGTTGATGCGTCACAGCGGTGCTGCTCCAGCACTGCTGTCTTTCCCCACAACATGTGCACCCCCAAGCATCCATAAGGAATTAGCAAATTACTGATGGGGGCTAATCAGTCATAACCACCTGATTTTCTGGGCTCCATCCTGCTAATTTGCAAGAGTATATAGCTTTATGCAAGGCAGGGCCAACCGTTTGACTCCAAGGACAATGTGACTGTTGGGTGAAGGCTTCAGAATGCTGGCTCTGTGGACTTGGACTTGCTTTTGTTTGCTCAGTGCCTTGCAGAAGATGAACCCACCTATCATTTTGATTCATAGTGGCAGTATGTCTTTGATTAGACATTGTGCTGGAAGACAGCAAAAGTTTCCATCCTTGTTCTGCTCTAGAACAGGTTGAAAAACCTGTAGGTTGAAAAACAGTTGTCATACAAAGCTGTCATGCTCTGCTCTGTCACAGGGACACCTCACAGCCCTATGCTCAGGCCCCACTGAAACGTGCTGAAAATGTGCTAGTGCTGGTGGTGTGTACTCACTTGATGTGTAAGCCACTGTTCCCAGTAGGGATAAAAATATGAGCAGGGAGAAATGCCTGCATCTACAAACAGGGACCATACTGCATCAAGAATGGACCTGAGGAGTCTAAACAGCTGCTACGTGTTTATCAACTTCAGGTCTTTTTCTCCGTCCTGTCTGCACCAGCTTTTTCGAGTGCTCTTGTTTTTGGCTCTGAGAATCCCTGTTCTGTCTCTGGTTTACTGATAGCTGTCACAGACACACAATCCATCATCTTAAGTATTTGTATGATCATGAATTCAGTGCAGAACACTGAGAGCTTTCCACTTCTGGCAATTAACTTGAGATAAATAAAAGTGGTAAGAGGAGGCATTAAGTTACCCACCTGCAGGAGACTGGCTCTGTGCTGAGTGCTCTTGACAGATGAGTGCATCTGAGGAAGTGCTAATTGCAATGTATTCCTTAATGGTTTTTTGTTGATGCACAAAAGATGGAGAAAATGGGAAGAAAATGAAAATGCCTCTGTCTTTTGAGTTACAGTGGAAAATATACAGGAATTGGACTGGCAGAAAAAGAATATGCTAAGGACAGGGGAACAAGCAGAGGACTGGTGCCATGAATAGAAATCTCCGTCTGTGCTCTGGCCATGGTCCAGGCTGCATGACACAGTTTACCTGATACGCTGCCCATTTGGATCATTTATATAACATCATAGGTGCTATGAGTAATGCAGGAAGATGCTCTGTGTGACCCGAGAGTCTCACGTTGAGAGTGAGACAGACACAATACAAAGATTCCTTTTTGGTGCATACACAGGAAAGAGCAGCACTGCATCAGATGAGGAACAAAGCTCAGGCAAAGAAGTAAATGCTGATCTTGGCCATGAAAATGGCATTAGAAAAGACAAAGGATTGCTAGGTGGAGACAAAGTGCTGTGAAGTAATGGAGCCAAGGGTGAGGGCTGAGAGTGGGACAGAAAGAACAGTGAGATTAGACAGAGCTATGTGTCTCTAGGAAATGAAGTTACAAAGACTGTGAACTTGGAAGAAAACAGGAAACTGGGTCATAGGGGTGGTGGACTGTAATATACATATAGAGTATGCAGCTGGTTAAGCAGAAAATCTGACTTGGTATACAATATTTTCAAAGGCATGGGCAAAAACCAGATGCAGGATAAAGGCAAAAGTGTCTGGAATAGATTCCACGAGTGCAGTGAGTGCCTGACATGACAGGAGCCATGTGAGCTGGTTGGCACTGCTAACCCACTTCGGGTGAGTTGGCTTGGGATGAGCAGAGTTCATGGGGTAGGAGGGAAATGCAATGTGCTAGCATCCCCATGGCCATAACTAATGGGAGTAGTGAGAAATCCACACCCCCACACTCATCCTGAACCCTCTGTCCCCAAAAAGACCACTGAGTGCACCTCTTGCCCATTCGGCTATAAAGACCTCTCAAAAGTGAGTGCAACACCACCAGATCAGAAATATACCGAATTTAACTGCAATAGAGCTGCATTTTACCCACGAAACCAAATGATTCCCTGAAGGACAGTATCACAGTCGTGCAATTTCCCGCCCTTAAAAGGGAAAATGCATGCCATATGATACACAGGGCACAGCAGGGAGGGTAGATGTGATGTGCTGGAGACAATTGCTGTAAACCTGCATTATCTCTTCTCCATGTTATATTGCAGTGATCATTTTTTCCTCCAGAGTGAAACCATAAAAAAGTTGAAGAACAACCAAAGATTTTTTGCCAAAGGTAGAGCAGATCCTTTGGCTCTTCAAATGCTGTCCCTTTGGAGAAGGAAGAAATGCAGCCAGGATTGCATGTGGCAGCTCAGGAATATCTGGGGGAACAGCACAAAGGTTCACAACAACCCCTGACCTACTGCACAGAATCTGCCCCATGCCGATCGGGAATGATGATTACAACACAGACCTGGCATCAGCCAAAGAGCACAACGTGTTTGGAAGTCTCATCTACGGCATTACCTGCATCAGTGGAAACCAGGAAGGAAATGGTTACGTGAATGTTTCTTCACTGTATTGTTTACAGGATACACAGAGAAAGTTTTGGCTTCATATTTGGGTAGTTCAAAAGGCAGAGCCAGCATAGCTGAGAAGAATTGGCAGCACTGAATTTGGCCATAGCAAAGGCATATTTCAGTGCTGACTGCCAGAGATTACGTCTTTGTTCATCCTTTCAGTGGCAGTTCTGACAGGCTCCCACATCAAATCACTCCAGCTCAGGCCAGCAGAGCTATTCTGGCAGGTTTTATCCGCTTACATAAGTAGGGAAAAGATGAGATGCGACCTTGACCGGCATAACCGAGTTGGGAGCAGCCTCCGGTTCTGAAGCAGTTTTCTTGGCAGAACCACGCAGTTACCTGGATGACCTGGTTTGTTTTGTGAGGCTTCTCAAGCCTCTATTTTGCACTATTTCTATTTTGTGCTGTGGGCTGCCTGCACAGACCTGCCCATGGCTCTCAAGTCTGGGTACAGGGGCCATTTTAGCTTGACTGGAGTTTCCTGGAGTGGGACAGCACAAAATATTGTTTCTCTCAGGCATGTATTTATATGGTGGCAATGGAAAATGTTACATAGTGTCAGGCTGATTAAATTTTCTGTTATAAGGAACAGTAACCCGTATCACTGTCCTGTTGTTATACAATGTACTTTGACAGAAAGTTCAAACCATCTTTTGGACTAGGATTGATGAAAGAAGGGCCAGCATCATTCAAACAATATTGGATTTAGATTTTCAAAAATCAGGATAAACTATTCCTCCAGTGGCCTAATCCTATTTGCTTCATTAAAGGCCTGCTGCATTGCGGAGAACTGCAATTCAGGGGACAAAATTCTTCAAACAGAAGAAAATGGCTTTAGCCTTTTGTGTGTGAGAAAGAAGGCAAAAAAAGATTATGGAAGCCAAACTATAACACATTTGTTTTAAGCCATTTAAACAGCTCTAGGCATGGGCTGTATTTTTCAGTATTTTCAAAATTATTTTTTTATATGCTACAATAGAACTGGTAAGCAACTGATATAATTTGATGCTTTTATTTCTGTACAAGGGTGATTTACTAATTATTTACTCCATGTTTTTAACACAAATTCACAGATCAGTAAAATAACAAATAGAGCACAGGGCTGAAGAGTTCTAGGTTATTCTCCCGACTTCTACTCCATCCTTTCTTTCCCATCTAATCAGACTTGGAGAAGTAGACAATAGAGAGAAGGTGGAAGGCCAGCTGGAAAGAACTGCGAATGGCCTCTTGTTGTGGGAATGGCCATTTGTTAAACTCTCTCCTGGGATGGGCACTGATTAGTCACAGTCCTTGTGAACTGAGCCTGGTCTGTTCTTGAGATGCATCTAAATCAAGATATGTGAATTTAAATCAGAACTTGAGGGTCTCCAGAATAGAGAATTGGGAATTTGCCTTCATCAGTCCAGTTAAACTAACTCTGGGCTATGGTTGTCATCTGCAACTAAGAATCCTGAGTTGATTATGAGGAAAGTACAGCAGTCAAAATTCTACTTAATCTCATATACCTGAAGTTAGACCAAGTTCCTTTGATACCTATCAGCAGAAGACCAGAGCACTTTCCAGAGTTGCACCTTGACTATAAGTCCTTCATAATTATTTGATATAACTGTTTGTTCATAATTATTTGTCAGTCATGACCAGCATTTAAGCCAAACAAGGTCCTTTGTAATCATGAAATATTTCAACTTATTCACCATCTCTGTGTGTTTCAACCATAGCTGCCATCATTGGGCTCTGAGATCCAAGCAGTTGCAATGAGTGCAGATGCACTGAAAGTTGCCAGGGAAAGTGGGAGAAGGAATTAAGCCTCAACACAGACTTATTTTTTAAAATTAAATCCATTAAAGAGTGAAAAATGACCTCCTATCTTTTTTATTGGCCCCTTCTTTTCCTCTGAGATGAGTAAATAAAACAAAGATCGTGCAAGAACTACTATATTTTCCAGTTTAACGTCTATTTTATATTATTCAGGGAGGCAGATGCATATAGTCTGACAGGAGGCATTAAGCTCGGTAAACATTTTTCAGTTCAAAAGCTTCACCTCCCCTTTAAGCAAAATATTTCAAAAAGAGGAGAGGGAGCAATTGCCTGCTGCAGCAAACTTAGCAAACGTTTTTGGTACTCATGGCACTATCTTTCCTGCACATCAAAGGAAAATATCACTCTCCATTAAATATATCAATTAACTTATCACAGGATCTAATTGATATTTCGATTCCAGCAAATAACACACTTACTTTTTTTGTTCTCCAGCTGCACAATATCTGACAGCTCACTGAGCAGTCAGTGTTGTGGAGAAATCATGATCAGTTTTGTAAAGTCTGTCAATCATTCAAATATTCAAGTTCTCTTTAGACAGAAAAAGACTGTCTCTGAATTCTATTAGACATTGTGAGTTTTAGTCTCAGACAAAGCCAGAAATACATGAGAAAAATAAACACTCGAACAAACAATTTATAGCTAATTTAAACGTATTTTGAACTCTGAAGAAGGTAATTCAATTGATTGATTCATTTTTAGAAATGGTTATCTCTCTTCAGCAGGAGCTTCAGGATTTTGATGCGAGCAGAAGCAAGAGCTTGTTCCTGTGTATGTCCTTAAAGGGGGAGTTTAGCCTGGAGTACTGAAGGCTGAAGGACACAGTTTGTTTTTGAAGGGTGAGAGAGGAAGAAAATGGAACAGACTAGATCTTATTCCAGAACTTTGAGCTTACACGTTAATTGCCCTGTGACAAAAAGGGTGACAACTACGGGGGAAAATGGTCTGACATTTGCTTCAATCCCTCTTAACTCTGCGTTGTTTCTGTGCAAGCCTGGTGCTGGTGTCTCTGTACAAGTAAAGCAAGAAATCTCACCTAGATGAAAGGTAACCTAATGAAAAAGCACTTGATTGAGACTCAAGAGACCTGGATGCATTTCCATGGCCTGCACCTGTGTGGACTTGTGCACATCCCTCCTAAACTCACAGTCTTAACTTTGCAATGGGGAAATAACACAATTGGACGATATGTGATAGAGTCAATGTTTGTGTGCTGACAGGTCTTTAAAAATACAGAACAGCAAAAACAGTACCACCTCCAGAATCTAAAATTAACCTAACCACGTCACAGAAAGGCTGCATAAATAGCAGGGTTTTTTTCTAGGTTTGCATATTTTCTATTAAAGAAAGAAAGACTGGATTTTTTTCAATTCATTTACATCTGAGTTATCCCAGCTTGAACTGCACTGAGAAATGTCTCTGCCACAGGCCAAATTAATGTTCCCCTGGGAACATGGCTGAGTCCCTAACAGAAGGCACAGCGCTGATTCTACAGTGAAAGCCACTGCTCTTGAAATGTGGTGGATGGTGAAGATGAGGCAGGGAAGTACACTTGCATTTGAACTTCAGACAACAGCTCACATTTTACAAGAGAAGTTTTCAGAACATGTTGTTGTATTTATTCTGTTCTCTGTGGAAAACATTGTAAGGAAAAAAGGTAACTTATCTCTCTAGGTGATTTCAGGTCTTAATTCTGATCTTTTTCCTTGACTTTTCTTAAAGTCTGCAAGGATTAACTCAAAGGGTTTAGTTTTAGTCTAAAGTCTTTCAAATCAACTTGTAAGTCTGTGAAATGACAACCACTCTTTAAAAAAAAATTTTCTTTCCGCTTTGTCAAAGTATGTTTTTTCCCATATTCTTCTGTTTAGTATATGCACCATTAATGTGGTCAAATCATCACACTGCCTTTAAAGATTCCCTCACTGTCTCCAAGGTCCTAGTAAACTTTAAGAATCACAGCTCCCAGCTGAAAAGAATATCCTCCATTTGTTCTTGTGCTTTTCTTTGTCCTATTTCTGCCCTTTTCTTTCTCCCTGGAAAGCTCCAGGCTTGATTCAATTCTCATTTGCAAAACTGCTAGAATTGCTGAAAGATAATAATAAAAATAGTGGTTTGCTAGTGCAGAGAAGCTCCTTATGTTTGACATCAAGTGACAGTGGAAAGCCTTTACCCAGCTTTGCATTCCACCTCCCAAACAGCTTCTCCTTTGAAGGGCCACATTATTCTGCTCTAGCGCTTTCCACCGAAACTGGGTATCTCATTCTGTGTCCCCCTTCTCCCCCTCTTCACGTTTCCCTTGGGCAGTGGCCTTCTGCTACTGCTTGTATCCTTCAGGCTGAAGGCTGCTGTCCCCCAGAGACGGTGTCTGGGGACCTTCCCTTGCCCCAGCACTCTTCAGCTCCACATCAGTGGGTGGTAGTGGCCCAGGATTTTGGCAGAAGCTCAGGTTTTTGGAGACCCAGAGCCTATGATGAAGATGCCATCGATAATTAAAATGTTGGGTAGTAGCAGGGGCTGATGAGAGGGGCTGGACTGCATTCAGCCTGTGAAACGTGGCTGATGAGAGTTCATGGACATAGGCTGGGATCCCTGATTGCAGCGGAGTCCGGGGGAGCAACGAAGACTCCAATGGCCTTGGGGACAGGGACTTGGGAGCAGCCACGGGGTGGCAATGCAATATCTGCAAAGGCCCCATGCCAGGGCTGGGGGAAGCCCTAAGCAGTCCTTCAGAGCTGCCTTTGTCATCTGGATGTTCAGCTTGAGACCTGCTTAATGAGGCTAAGCCAGGAATTGTTTTGACTGAGTGTCTGAGCTGGAATTCTTTGAATAAAATTGTTGTTTTTCTCTGCAGCCTCTTAGAAGCTTGATTATTCCACTAGAGACATTTTGAGACCAATCCCGTGAACATATTTTGAGCTTATTAAAAGCCTGTCTTAAAACTGGCGCATACAAGCAGCAATCAATGAAAACTTGGCACTGCTACACTGAACCACATTGTGCTGGCCATAATATTGATGTTTGCTGAATATTTACAGCATTAAAGCAACCGTTCATTTAAAAGAAACAAGTTGGAAAGAGCTTACACTGAAAGCAGTAAGTAAATTGTATCAAATACCATATGAGTTTTGATGCAGCATAAGTAAATCATTAAAGCCAGCTAAGGCTGTTTTCATAAAAGATCTGTCTGAGAAGTTCTGCATAGAAGTTGGTGGATTAACATAGATTTTGGGAGCATAGCTTCTTTTTTTTTTTCCCTTCCCAAAGGTAAAGTGACTCAGAATTGTGTTGAGCAAATGCACACAAGAGGTTAACTCAGTTTTGTTAGACGAGTGCTACATTTCACCTCGTGGATGGATTCAAGTCTGTGTCTAGAATGTCATTTGACTGCTGTGTGTCATAAAACAGGACACAAGTTGTTTTGGCAGGAAGAGTAAATTTGTGCTCAAGAAAATATGGCTTTCCCTGATTGGCAAAGGCTCAATGTATTCTCAGGAATGGAGTGCAGAGAAAACCTTTTCCCCAGCTCTGATAACAGTGATAAATTGTAGGATAGTTGAAAAATGCAATTTTTTTTTTGTCAAACAATAAACCCGAAGCATTTCTGCAACATTTTTATTACTTTACACATATCATTTCTAGCTAGGCAAGGAAAACATCCTTTAAATGTCTTGTTTTATTTTAGTCTTGAAAGGAAACTCACCTGAAATTGAAAACATTGAAAATGTTACAATCAGCACTTACAAATTCTGCTTTCAAAACCTTTTTTGTATGCACATGTCAAAGTGCACTATAATCAGCAAGTAACTGAGCTCTGTGTATGTACCTAGGATAAAGTATCAGCTTTCCCAGATGGAGAAATGAAAGGCATAGAGTAAATTAACAACTTTCTCAGGATCATACAGTCAGTCAGTGGCAGAGTCTGGCTTTCAGAATGTTCAAGCCCCCTTGTTTCAACCATTGCGCAGAAATTCAGTCATAAGCTAACTTTTTTTTTTCAGGAGTTATTTTGGAAAACACTGTTTCTTCCACGTTTATCTTATGCACAGAAAGTATAGTCAGAGGGCAATTTATAAAGAACTTCAAGGCATAGACAACAGGACTTGAAAGCTCCCACCCTGGCAAGTGCCTTGGTGTGTAGGCTTGTGCTGTGGACTCAATAAAGCCAAAACACGCTCCAGTCTCCAAAAATATCAGATTGAGTTGATAACTTTTCTCAGTCTCAGGGGTTCCATGTAATTTGCACCAAATTCTTACTGGAATACTTAGGCATTTATGTAGTCTGTAGTGTGTAACGTTTTCATATTGTTTCCTCTGGACTCCATTTTAAGTGACCTGGAGAGATGGGAAGAAAATCCCCGCCTGTGGAGCAGTGAGGTTCAGTTCACTCACTCCTGGGTGAAATATTTCCCTGCTTATGCCTTGGCAGATGGGAAGGACCCGCCTGTGGAATACCAGACTGAGCATGGGGAGCTGAGGGAGAAGAAGCTGTGTTCATTTCACTCACTAATCAAGAATAATCACAGAAGTTCAAAATTACTGCATTGGCCAGCACCATGACAGCGTAACAAACATGCATTGTGAGGTGGTTAAATAAAATATTTAAGGGAATGCACCTGGCAGTGGCATTTGGCCCCACAAGGACGGGCAAGTTGGAAATGCATAGATAAATGGATTCCTCCAGCCTTTGTTCTAGGATTCAGAGTAATAACAGCAATAGCTGACCAGTGGGGTTTTTTCATAGCAGGAGGTATCCATTTGGTTCTTACAGCTAGTGACAATTCTTAGGTGATTTTTGTTGTTATATTTTTTCTAATCCTATTTGAGTACCTGTTTTTTATGAGATTAATGGCTCACAGTCTGTGAGACACTTATTTAAGATGCAGGGAAAAGGATGTGTCTGCTAGACACATCTGTGCTCTGCAGTCTAAAATTGCCTCCTGTTGTGAGAGAGGTAGACAGAAAGAAGTGACTAGAGTACACTTGAGCTGCTAACAAACTGCTTTGTAACCTTGCTCCTGGAATTTGCTAGTTGCCATTTGAAAAAGCAACTTTTACTGAGCTGTTGTTGGGCTGAATTGTGATACTTCCTTTTCTAAGTGGGGCTGTCAAGAGCTATATGGTTTAAGGACTCTTGTTTTCTCTTAAAGGATGCTACCTGCAATAAAACAATTCTGCTATCCATTGAGGTCTGTTACAAGTGCATTAGAAACCTTTCTGATAGCAAACTCTTTTCCAGGGAAGCTAATTCATATTTGAATTTATTTCCCCTGGAAGTGAGACCCTGACAGCACTGACTAAAAACAGGCATTGTATCAGGCAGGTCTTGTGATGGGCTCGCTCTCTTTCAGTCACACATGGTGTGTCTCTATGGAAGGCACAGACACATGGAGGTGGTTTTCAGCTAATGCTGCACCGTGACTTGTTGAAGGGCTGTGATCTGCATTTTGAAGAACTGGTTCTGACAGCTCGCAGGGTCTCCTGGAACCCCATGCTCCCAAAACAAACTCAGCGTTATGAAAGAGCTCTGTAGCAGACAAATGTACAGCGAGGTCCAGCTGCACAATGCCTAATTCCAGCTGAAATCTGTAATGGATGAGGAACTAAATGTTCCTACAGAGCTGGGCCCAGATGGCAGAGAATGAATCATAGCATCATAGGATCATCAAGGTTGGAAGAGACCTTTAAGATCATGTAGTCCAACCATCTACCCAGCACTACCACTGTAACCCCTAAACCACCTCACCCAGCGCCACATTCAGATGCCTCTTAAACACCTCCAGGGATGGTGACTCCACCACCCCCCTGGGCAATCTATTCCAATACCTGTTACACATCCTAATAGAGAATTTTTTTTTTTTAATGTCTCTTCTGAATCTCCCCTGTCTCAGTTTAAGGCCATTTCCCCTGGTCCTCTCACTGCAGGAGCAGTAGATGGATCCGCCCCTACCTCACTACACCCTCCTTTCAGCTGGGGTTGAGCGATGAAGTTCCCCCTGAGCTTCCTTTTCTCGAGACTAAACAAACCCAGCTCCCCAGCCATTCCTCATAAGGCATGTTCTCCAATCCTTTCACAAACCTTGCTGCCTTTCTCTGGACTCTCTCCAGCACCTCAATGCCCTTTTTAAAGTGAGGGGTCCAGAACTGAACCAGTATTCAAGGTGTGGCCTCACCAGTGCTGAGTACAGAGGAATGATCATTGCCCTGGTCCTGCTGGACACACTATTCCTGATATAGGCCAGGATGCCATTGGCCTTCTTCGCCACCTGGGCACATGCTGGAACATACTGAGCCAGTTGTCGACCTGCACCCCCAACTCCCTTCTGCTGAACACATCTCAAGCCACTCATACCCCAGCCTGTGCCATTGCATGGGGTTGTGTGACCAAAAGTGCTGCAGGACCCAGCACTTCGCCTTGTTGGACCTCCCGCAGCTGTCCTCAGCCCACTGATCTCTGTCCAGGTCTCTCTGTAGTGCCTCTCTACCTCAAGCAGATCAACACTTGTGCCCAGCTTAGTGTTGTCTGCAAATTTAATGAGGGTGCACTCAATCCCCAAATCCAGATCATCAATAAGGATGTTATACAGGACCAACCCCAAAACTGAACCCTGGGGAACACCACTGGTGACCTGCTGTCAGCTGGATGTAACTCCATTCACCACCACTCTCTGAGCCAGCCACCCAACCAGTTTTTTACCCATCAAAAAGAAGAGGAAACAGGCAGGGGATGAGGGAGCTCCTCTATCTGTGCTTGTTCATTAGCTCCAAATCCATGTTTTTCAGACTGCAAGCCACAAAAAAATAAACCAAAATCTTTATCATATCTATTTCACCATATTCTGCACCTGCAAAGGGTTGTGAAACAGGAGGGTCGGGGGGTTTTTGCTTTTTCCAGCTCATTTCAGACTGAAGTCTGAAGTTGCTGCTGTGACTGTAGTGCAAGGTAGGGTTCCCTTGGCTGCCTCAGAGAGCAGCAGCCATCCAGCCTCAGTGGAATGGCACCATGGCTGCGGTGGAAGTCTGCACAAAATTAGCTGTGGCCCTCTTGATGAATGCTCGTTTTCATCATCTACCAGAACCACTGGCAGTAGATATCAGGACATCAGTCCCATCTGCAGTGATGCACAGGATTTGCAGAGAGCTTTTCCAGCTACCATACTGACTTATGGACTTACTCTGATGAATTGGCCCATCTGCTCCTTTCCAGGGAGCAGGCACCAATTATTAAGACTGCACCATACTCACAGTTTTCAGAAGAAAAGGAGCCAACTCTCAAACTTGTGCTACTAGGCCACTACTTAGAAGATCTGAATAATTTAAAATCAAAGAATGTCCTGAACACCCTGGGATATAAATTTTCTCTTCTTACAGTCATAGCTTCATATCCCTCTGTAAAAAGCAACTTGGTTTACTCCCTGAGATCAGTATAAACATGACACATCTGGCACTCCATGCTATTTTCAACATGCATCCTAAAATGCATTGGTGCTGCCCTCTGAGAATGTTTTCTGGGTGTCACAGTGGGACTGCCAAAGTATTTCCAGAGCATACTGATCAAAGTTCAATGATCCAGCATAGTGGGCCTGGATATATGACTACATTTGAAAGAGAATAGCAAAATAGGTGCAGATGCATTTATTTTTAATGGTGTTTAATTTGATCTGGTCACAGGCATATGCAGTCAATACACATAACCAAAACAGGATTCAAGTTACTGAATACTCCAGGTTACTGAAGAAGAGAAAAGGAAACTCGTTAACAAGGAGGGAGAAGGTAAAAATATTATTGAGGAGAAAATCAGAGCTTTACATTGAACTCTACAAGCAGACGACCTGCCCCATAAAGCGCTAGAAACCCATGTAAGAGACCTGATGGTTGCAGTGGTTAATTGAATACCAGGCCAACAGCAGAGGAGGTAGTTCTCTTGGTCAGGCAGAATATCCCAGCCTGGCATGGGCGACCTCATGAGCAGAGCCTCAGCAGCTCATTTCTCACGGCAGTGTTTTCAGAATTCATGTGCTGACCAGCTGTTGATGTTGCATAACTTCCCAGGCATCTGGGGATGTTGGTCAAGTCAGAAGAGTAAGAGCACCACAGTGATATGCAAATACCAGAGAAAAGCTTCTGGAGTGGGTAACATGGATCCTACCCTCTCCCCACTCTCAATATTCTTTCAGTTGAATGTTCCCAGGAACATTTTTCCCCAACAGAGAACAAATTTTATTGTGGTTGACTTATACCTGGCAAATGTTTCACCCCTTCCAAGCAGTGTTTTTTCCAGTTGTTCTTTTGTTGATTGCAAAAGCATCAGCACGGAGTTGTAGACATGGCAGTTTACCGAGGGGATGAATCCAGCCTGATAAGCTCCAGCATTTTGATTATGTAAGATGAAGAAGGGTTTAAGAGGTAGCTGACTAATCAGCAAGGAGCAAACCTTCCAAGTTTTCTGAGCACAAAAGCCCTGTTGTAGTCTGAAGGAGACCGAATGCTTCCAGGGTAGGTTCCAAGTGGGGTGGAAGGGGAAGAGTGGGAAACTTTCCTTTTTGGGATACATACAATTTCCTCTTTTACATTCGTAATACAATTGGGGTAATTGAACTGGATGGGTGCTCTGTTTTCCTCCATAATGATCCCATTCCTGCACTGAGATAAACTACAGGCTTTAGGTCTCATAGTTAGTCCCCTTGGAAACCAGATTATTTCCTTTTAAAATAGAGCACACCAATTATCCTCTAAATAGTTTCGATTATTGTTCTTACCCACATAGCAACAAAAGATGTATTATCCACTCCATCATGTACAGTCGAGCTTCACCCTCAAAGGGTACTGGCAGATGTGTGTGAAGGACTCACGCAATGGCCTCCTTCAGCCACACATTAGAGCAGCACGGGAAGAACGATGAGTGATGTGTTGGGTATTAGCAGTGGTTACACATAACTAGATTTTCTGTTTATGCATCCACTCGGAGTTACTGGTGGAGAAACAAATAATTCCTCCTGATAGCGATGGTTTATATATTAAAAAATGCTTTATGTGGTGTTAGCTCACATATTGTGAGGCATCTCAGAAGATATTAGAAGTATCTCAGGAGTTACTAATTATTTAGCTTGCAAAGGTATTCATTACACTAGGCACTATAGATATACACAGAAAATACAGCCCTAGCCCAGAGACTGACAGTCTAATGTCTAAACATTTCTGTCTTTTGTGCTTTTCAGAACAATAACGTGAATGCGAGGATCGAACACGTAGAATTTTACCTTTCATGGGAAGCCTTTCAGTCTTCCATATAAAATGCACAGTTTTTAAAGGTGTTCTGCCTTCCTTTGGAAGACTCTTTGGAAATCAAGTGACACAGCAGAGATGGCATAAGCTGTGTTTACAAGAGCATAACTCTGTGTTTCCTTCTCTCATTATCTGCTTCAAGGTGTTTAGTCTGCATTGCAATGTGTAAGATAACACTGCATTACTAAGAAAAAAATCCAGTGGGTCTGTGTTAAGCTGCACCCTATTACACCTTGGCCAACAGACAGTGAAGTCTGAGCTCCGATTTGGCAGCGCTGTCTCTTCCCTCTTTGTTTAAGCCATAGAATCACAGAATGGCTTGTGTTGGAAAGGACCTTAAAGATCATCCATTTCCAACCCTGCTGCCACGGGCAGGGACACTTTCAAGCGCTACGAGCTTCATAAAACATTTGTGGTCAGTTCAGTGATGCTGTTGCTGAGCTAATCTTTTGCCACTGAAGTTGTGGTGTGAATAATTGGTGCTGGGGGGCGGGAAAAAGGAGTTCCTCACTTGCTAAAAACAGAGTCCTGACAGCTTCCTGCAGAGCCTGTAGAAAAAGACATTGAGCGTTCACCTTCAGGAATAACCATACGTAACAAATTTCTCTCTCTTTGGGGTACTTATTTCTGGTAAGGCATAATTACCCAGTTCTGACTGCTGTCAGAACAGTGCAGCACTTTCTGTGGTGGACAAGCTGTCTGGAGCTCGATCGGTTACTCTCACAAAAGGTCTTTATTTGCACAGAATAGACTGTTTCCCTGCTCTGTCATTTTCATATTCAGCGGATGATTAACTTGTCTGGCTGCTTTTCTGACCCTGCTGACCCTCCTCTCTTCCAGGTGAACTGCCGCAGCTGCCATGTGAAAGCAGCCTGCTAATCTCCATCAAAAGAGCTCAGTGAGGGAAATGTGGTTAAAATGGCAAATGCAGAAGTGAGAGAGAACGTGTTTGTGTGTGAATATGATATTATACATCAGAGGCCTACAAAAGACTGAGGCGATAATTGCCTGTCTAAAAACCTGGCAAATATTTTAATGCAGCCTGTGCCCTCACGTGGCACTGTCTGCCTCGCTCGGTGACAAGTATTGCTCGTTGATTTGTTTCAGCCATGTTTCTTTGGCTCGTTTCTCACAGTCATTTGAAACCCAGCTAACATGAGAATGAAGGGGCAGATCATTACAGTAAGCATTAATTACCTGCAAGGAATGCCTGGGTATTCTGTTAACCAACCTTGGTGTGCTCCTTTTAGCCTTGCACACTTCCTAAAAGCAGCTAGAGTTGTTTGTAAAACACTGATGACTTTATTCTCCTTGAGACGTGTTGATTTTTCTCACAGTACCCTCTACTGTTCTTCAAGGTACTGTAAATGTCCCCAGGGTAATTGTGAAATGACCAGAAGTGCTTGATATTGAGCTATTTCCCTTTAATTACCTTTGAAAATCCCTGCCTACATTCTGAAACTGTTTTCCTCAGTACACATGTGGCAACCTGCATTTTTGCCCAATAGACAGATTCAGAGGAGCATCTCACCTCTTTGGAGCACATCAAATGGCACTCAGTCCAAACATGTATCTTGAGACACAAAAAGCTGTCTGGGCTAAATTAAATTTTCATTTTAAAATGGGCAGGGAAAATGGTTTTAAGAAGGGTGGTGAAAGTACAGTGACTCCTAGGGAGAATACCTATTTTCTAATTAATTAAACAAACTATTCTGCCTTCTAAATCTTCACATTGGAAAGCACTGTTTGGGATAGGATTCTGTAGTATATTAATAATTTTACTCCAGAAAGGATAATTCAGGTGTTTGGTTATAGACTTTTCAGTGGTTGCTGCTCTGAAGATGCTGCTCTAAGACAACAGTCTTCACTTGTCCTGAATCCCATAGTTGTTTCTTCTTCTTTAAGAAGGACACATCCTATCAGCTTGTGTCACACAGACCTTATTATCCAAATTTGCTCCTCTATCAGTAGTCATAAGACTTTCCAAGGTCTTGAATTCTTTATCTTTTTCCCTCTCAGAGAGAATGGATGAACTGAATATTTCTTAGATAGTGTAAGACATGAAAGACATCCTTGGTAGCGCAGAGGGAGATTACGTTTTGTCTGCTTAGGATGGAAATCTTTTAAGTGGATGCATGTCCTGCAGTCTAAAGTCACTCGTGACATTCCCTGAGCATGCTGCAGTGGGAAAAGAGCAAGGCAAGGATGTGTAATTTTCTCATGCTTGTTGGTCAGACATCTGTTGGCAGGACCACATGATGGTCAAATTCCATTTGGATGTTAAGATTGCACTATGGTGCAGGTAAGCAGATGCACATGGATAACTGAGGGGCTTTCTTAGATACACTGAAAATGCTGATGGGCACAGAGCAAAGTTATATGAACCTAAATGTTAACTACCAAAAATTTAGATCTATCTAATTTGTATGCACAAATGACCACCAAAGTCAAATTGGTTTAGCAAGCCCCTCCTCTCATTAAAAACCACCTAGAAAAAAAGCTGTAAAAATATAAAATTAAAAACAAAAGGTCTTTAAGTACAAAATATTTTTCTGGGGAATGAAAAAGAAAGAAAAAAAGGCTTTTCAGATCAGCTTAGAAGTCAGTTATATTCAACCTTTCCTGTTCAACCACCTTACAACTTTCTGTAGTGAAAGCAGAACCAAGAAACCTGTGCTAGTGCTGTGTGAAAAGGTTTGAGGTAGATTAAAATAGCTTCTCTTAAACACTGAAAGTGGTCTAATCATGTCAGAATGGGAGGGTATTCTAGCTAATTTACACTGATTTCTTTCATCCAACCCTGCTCAAGTTAGTCAGGAGCTCTGCTGTTGGTCAGGTGCAAATTGCTTTGGATCAACTGATTTCAAGATCAAAAAATGTTTGCTCTTACTTCTTCTTTTAGGTAATGAAACAACTTCTTCCTTTCTCTTGCAAGAATTTGATCCAGCAGTTTCCTTTTTCCTGCTAAGACTAATTCTAATTAATTCTCCTTTTCATCTTGGCCTGTCAGTTCAGTAGTCTGAGCACAGAGAGAGATCTTTATGAAATGTCTGACACATTTAGTGTCTTAAATCTGAATATTTCTTGAAGAAGTACAAAAGGAAAAGCTTTTCATAGCCAATATTTTGTTTTACCTCCAGGTGAGCTGTTTCATAGACCCCACGTACCTAATAGGCACTTCATGTCTTTCACTCCATTTGTTCTTCTGGTGGTCTGATACACATACAAATGGTTAAATAAAACAGGAGCATTTTTTATACTTCGAGTAGAATAATGTGGGAACAGAACAAGACAAGCGACTGATGAATGAGGTAATACAAGCTGTTCCTGAAATCTCAAATGCAGCTGAAGCCAGGGAAAACAGCACAACTTTGTACATGATGTGCATTACTTTCAGTGTTCTGAGGCATATTTCTAAGAATTACCTGAGCATCTCAAATATGTAGCATGAGAAAAGTTGCTTTCTAGAAGAGTAATTTATATGGAGAGGCATTATTATTCATTTTGAATATTTGTTTTGGTCTGCAATTTCCCTTTGACTTCTATGAGCTTCGACTTGGACATTTATTTTCAATTCAAATAATTTCTACCCTCAGACAAGTTGTGACTCATGCTGTCATGTTTTGCAGCTAAGAGAGTAGTTGACAAACTGTGTAAAAGCCTCTCCAATATTATTTGCCATCACAGAAATCATGCATGAGGAGAAAAAAAAAGCACACTGCAAGGTTTCGAGTGCCATCTCTGTGGTACAAGTAAAGCCTGCTCTGCCAGGGTGAACATCATCCCTCCTCCTTCTTTGAAGTGCCTCTGAAGTCCTGGAACAGTCTACTGGTTCATGGTAGAATTTTCCTGACCCTGTGCAAAAGAAGCAGTGTTGAAGTGACTTCAAGAAGAAGGCTGGTCTCGTGTCCTCACAAGATAATGTCAGCTATATTTACATATATTTAGGTCACTAGCTTCGTCTAGGACTTCAATACCTCCAGCGAAGATGATCCCAAGAGCTATCAAGGGAAGTTACTCCTGTGCTTCAGTGTGTTGCTGCTAGAAAGTTTATTTCACTCGTGCCTGACCTGATTCTTCCTTCCATTTAAACACATTATTCCTTGTCCCATCTGACAAGTAAATAAAGAAAAGAAGCTGCTTCTTTTGCAGCAGTCTTTCATGTACTTTGAAGTTACGATGTTCCCTTTTCGTCTTTTCATGTCAAGGATGAAGAGCCCCAAGATAACCTTTTCTTTTTTTGCCCTGAGTCCTAAACTGTATTCATTTACCGAAGCCTTCTTGCAGTTGCCACGCGCTTGTTGAAGTTCTCACGTTTGTGGCTGCAAATTCGCATAAACGTGACAGAGACTTCAGACGGAAAAAGGCATCACCTGAAAGTCACTGTCAGCTGAATGCAGGCTTTGAGAAGCTCCAGTCTGAGGCTCTAGTTCTGTTTCTCTCTGGAAACCATCCGGAGTTTACTGACGTGTTGATTTCTTCCAGCAGTACCCCATCTCAGCCAAGAGTAGCTCAGATATTCAAAAAGAGACCTCTTGCACTGTGGGGCACTCTAGTGTCCTTCAGCTCTAACAACGTGATCCCTACGCCCTCCTCCTCATCATGGAAATTTCAGGAAAATGTCAGAGATTTTGATTTTATAATCCCAAAAGGGCACTACTACATAAAATGTCTTTCGGAATACAGGGAATAAATTTCATTTTTGAAAATTTAAGGTGTAAGTGGTTGACCCCTGGGAAATAAGCGTACTGCTTCGCTTGCTGCTTTAATGAAGGTCCTCTGCCGGAGAACATGAAGTTCTTTATGGAGTTTGCTTTGTAATATTGACTTACTTACCTGGGCTGGCAAGGAGCTCATATCTCTCCCTCAAAAGCCACATTAACTGCTTCGCTGCTGCCCGGCGTGAGGTGGTGCCGATGGTGTAATTTGCAGCGGTAAAACGCACTGGGGTTTGGCCAGGCTACTGTCTCTCCTTGTTGCTAGCCAGGAAACTCAAAGACCTGCTCCTGTCCTGCCTGCTTGATCCCACCTTCCTGGGCTGCACTACTTGTCCTTAGTTACAGATTCTGGCTGTCAGATCAATTCCTATAAATGTGTGTTATCCCCCGATACACAGCTATTGCAAATGAAAAATATACAGACCAGATTGAGCACCTATTACACTTCTGCTCAATACTGTGTAACAAGATTGATGACTCCTTCAGCTCCCAGTCCTGCTCCTCTGGAAGTCAATACATTCATTGCCAATACGAACAGGAGCAGCTCCCTATTTCGATGAAACACAACCCCCACAAATGTACCTCCCTGTGTTCCTTGCTCCCCAGGAGGGCCTCCATGCCCTTGCCGGCTGTCACACTTCCCTAAGTAAGCATGAACTTAATGCCCCCTGCGAGGAGGAAAACACAGGAGTGCAGAACCACAGGCAGTAAGACGTTGCCAAAGTGTTAGGCTGGGCAGCAGACTGGAACAGAGTGCTTTGCTGAGCCTGTTTGTGCATGCACTGAGCTCGCCTAACTTATCTGTTAATTGCTTTGACCTGTTTGTTTACTTCCTGCTCGGGAATCTCAGAATTTGCTGCACTCAAAATGACTTCTGGATTGCAGCACTGAGCAAACATTGACTTAACCTTTTCTGTTTCTCTGTGTCAATATTTCCAGTCTATTCATATGCATGTGCTATTGCACTGGATAAACCAGGATTGTGTTCAAAACTAATGCTCTTTTATTTATCTGGAGGTATCGTATTGTGCAGGCACACAAAGCGCCCACGTGAACGTCAGTAATAAAAAGCTTAACCCTTATCCAACAAAGAACACGTACCCATGGAGCACCGGGTGGGAACAACTCCAATTTAGAAAGCTTTCCTGGTCCTTGTCAGTGCTCTCCTCGCTCCATCACCTATCACAACCAGAGCACCACGTACAGGCAGCGCTGATCCCTGTGTCCCAGCAGCAGCAAGCCCGAAAACAGGAAGATACTTTCGGCGAGTTGTGTTTGGGACACGACCTTCACCCTTGGGCTGTACAATTAGATGACGGTTCGAAGGACACCCTAAAATTGACCACTGAGCATTCGGGGAGCACTAACACCAGCAGTGAGCTGTGCCATCAAAACTATTAAGATCAACAGAGTGTTTAGGCCCTTGCAGCAGCATTTTGTGTGTGTTATGTGGTCGGGGAGCAGAATGGAAAATGAAAGTCAGTTAGAAGTATTTATTTTTGTATTTGAGATGACAAAACCAATTATTTTGTTGCTGATACCCAGCATGACTCTTTATTCCGCTTAATTCTGCATACCTAAGTAATTACTTAAGAGATATTATATTTCTCAAAGGGCCATTTTATGAAGTACGTTTGGGACTCTTGCATCTAAAGGGGACTTTGTAAAAACAAGCTTTGATCCGACTTGTTTGATCTAAAAGCCAACTGAGCTAGGTAAAAGATGAAGAGCTGTTTGTGCACTGGCTGCCTTTTCGAATAATTCTTTCCTTAAGTAGTCAAAGGTTCAACACGGTTCAAACTAGTCATAGTATTTCTTTTTCATGGGTGATAATTAGAAATTTTCCTATTTGTAAGTTACATGGTTCTCTCCTATGCAACATTTGTCAGATTAACCTTTAAATCAAACTTTAAACTCTGCCATTTTTAACTACGTGGAGTTTTTATTTGGATGTGGGGTTTTGTTTTTGTTTTTAATGAGCCGATATTGACTGTTTTATTTTTCTTGACTTCTACAGCCCAGCAGGCATACTCCACTACCCAAAGCACATAGGTGGGCATAGGAGTGCCTGCCTAAGAGCTGCAAAGAGAAAAATCACTAAAAACCCCCTTGTTTTCAGACTCTCAAATACACTGTGGGGAAACCACTGGAAGGGTGAGGGCTTGGGGGTGATTTTCCACAGAACAAGTCTTGTTTTACCAAATATACCTGTTGGACTAGGTAGAAATGGGGATTTGGAGAGAATCCTCACTTTACCTTTTGTTCCTCCACCAAGAAACTGAACTGTCTGGGCACATAGGCAGAAGCTGAATACTCTCCTGTGATCAGACAGAATATATCTAGACAGGTGACAACGAGCAGTACTTGTGACGTGATTCATGTTCACCCACCTGCAAATTAAATAGGTCTAGCACCTAAAATCAGTGAAAATAATTTATTTTATTCATTAGTACAGAAATTTATCATCATTGTCTTTTCTTGTCAGCTACCAGAAAAGGTGTGCGACTGATCTCTCAAGACTTTTTTTTTTAATCTTTCTTACTCATAGTGAAAAAAATTTTATTCTGTGCACTAGTTCTCAGTATTGAAACAAAATGGGTTTAGGTCTGAAGAGAATGAGTTAGGTCTTAGGACCTGCCTTGAGGGGAGATTTTCAGTTTATGAGTTTGTGGACGGAGGATGGACAAACTAAGCAGCATCTCAGAGTATTTTTGCAGAATCTGTGACTGAACAAGAAGCATATTTTACCAGTCTAAACCTAGTTCTTGTACAGTCTTATTCAGCCAAAGAAGCATTTGGGACCCTAAACTAGGACAGCTTTTTGGTAAGACTGTTGCAAGTTGGAAATTGGAAGCTGAAATCAGACACAAAATGTTTGTCTTTGCTCAGACGTCCAATTGAGGAAGTTTAAATGCAGCTTCCCTTTGCTTAAAAAGTAAAACACATGAATCAAGCCTTTTACTTAAATCTTCCAGCTTTCTCTGAGAAACGATATCCCTTTCAATGAGCCTCAGGCATTCCCACTTGACTCAGGTTAATGCATTTGGTCTCTATAGAAACAGCAGCAGATCCCACATGTAACTTGGAAAGGTCACCTCACTTTTGTACAAAAGCTCACATTCTCTCTTCCTTCTGTTCCATAAAACAGCAGTAAAAGGAAGCAAAAGTCAATGCACTGTACTCATCCAGAGTCTCAGGGCTCTTCTGCTCTTGCAGACGCTGATGAAAGACCAGGCCCTTCAGTGCTTGTGCTTGCTGACCATCCTGGGTCAAAAGGAAACACGAGCTCTTAAATACAAACTAAATAATACCATTGAGTTGGCAGGAAATTCAAACTGTCCTGAACTGTCTGGGAGCCAGCAAAACTAATGAGCTGTACCATTTCCAAATGGGCTGTTGGTAACACCATCAGAGAGCTTGTGTACATACAGAGTTGTGCAGGTTTGCCTCAAAGCATAATTCAAAATGGATTTAATTAAACAAGAGAAAAAATAATATGGAAACTTAAATAGATATCAAGCAAGCTTATGTCAATTTGATTAAGGGAGCAGTTTAAACTGAAGCACAATAATCCTCTCTTAAATAGAGCAGAGCTGTCTTTTATCAAGGGTTTTCTAGTGCTTTAGCTGCTCTTGGTTGAAAAAGCAATTGAAGTTAAAAGCAGTCTGCAAGTCAGTTCCCAACCTCACCATCATGTCTGTTAGCACAAATGGTGAAAATTTTGGGACACGGTGATCGGTGAGAGACAGAGAAGAATGTTTGAAGGTATCAAAGAAGCATACCTGTAAAGAGAGAGAGCCTTTTCATAGGAAAATGGAATACCGGAAAGGAAAAAAAACCCTCCTGAATTTCATATGGTTTGAGAGCACATTTTTTTTGCGTTCCAATGTTCAGTTGCACAACCCTTAGTGCAAGGACTATTGTTCTTTGGTGGGAGAAATGTAGGTGAGAGAGCTCTGCTTTATGTGCAGAGACATTTCACAAACAAGGCTTGTGCAAGCAAAGCGGTGATTAGTCAGGAGGGCAACTCCAGGCCGCAGCCACAACCAGACAGTCCTGGGGCGTCCGAGCCAGCCCACCACTCCCATTCAGGTTTTCTTTTTGAGGCTTGTGGGACGCAGGATTCATGCCAACACCATCCATATTCTCTCACTCTGCCTTCCTTACGCAGCTGCTTCCTGTGCTGTGGTATTCAGGGCAAAAGTGAAGCTTTACTGCTTGTACGTGCATTTATTGAGTTGTGTGGCTGCGAGTGAAAGCGTTCCCCTTGAAGCAGTCACATAAAACAGGACGTGTGCTTTATGCATAAAAGGCTAACAACGAGATCGGCTCTGTGTTTGATAACAACTCAGACCTTTTGTGTGCAAAATTCCAGTGACCGTGTACTACCAGGAAGTCACTGGCTGTTATTATCTGCCCAGAGGAGTGAGCAGTTGC
This sequence comes from Mohoua ochrocephala, assembly GCA_013398855.1. Lineage (NCBI taxonomy): Eukaryota > Metazoa > Chordata > Aves > Passeriformes > Acanthizidae > Mohoua > Mohoua ochrocephala. The sequence continues at coordinate 368,586 of VZTA01027916.1, read as the reverse complement.
ATGGAGATAGAGCCACTCTTGGGACCTGGGCGCACGGCGAGTGACTCCGGCCGATGCACATCTCCAGCTCCTATTACGTTATTTGCCGGCTTTGTAGGTTGTGCAACGCTGGTCTTACTTTGCCTTTCAACCCAATCTCCTTGCCAAAGGATGCTGCTGGAGTCCAGCCAGCCGAGTCCCTTCAAAATAAGTTTGCTTAGAAGTCTATAGTTATTATGTAAATTCATCTTCAATTTATTTCAAACCCGTTTATGTCTTAACAAAGCATTGTTTCTTTGAAAGCAGAGAATATCACAGGGCATCTTTCAACTTCCTGGCTCCCTCCCTGCTGCCCAGAGAGGGCAACAAATTGAACTAGGACTTCACAGAGACTGCCTGCAGTCACAAATGTGAATGGTACCTAGCTCAAAAGGCTCCTAAGTGCAGGTGAGACCTTCAGATAGCACTGTGGCACTTAACTGCTGTAAATCAAAGCAACAAGAAATGCTTCAGAAACATAGTTCATAAGGGGCTATGCTCTAAAGCCAGATTTCATGTACTCTTTCCATTAGTTTTCACAAGCACTGAGAACATACATCTCTGAGGGCCAAATTTGGAACTAAATGGAAGTTCCCCATATTTTTCAATGCAGATACCACAGTGCATGAGATTTGGTAGCATCTTGATAAAGCTATATTGATAATAGCATGTACCATTTTAATCTAGTGTTTCTCAAGTTAGAGCTGAGGTGTCATGTACTCATAAGACACATTTGTCTAATCCCGAAGTGGAGTCAATTTGAATTTTTTCAATAAGTGCTCTACTAAAAGAAGCATCAGATATACCTATGGAGATATGACACTGCTCCTCAGTTATCTCCACCATCACAATAAAATTCCTGTCTTCATACTGAGTTATTCCTTATATTCTTATTAATTAAACTTCCTTCTTGTTGAACATTCTCCATTTTTTCCTAACTTAAAAAAAAGGCATGCTTTTTTTGCTGCTACTCCAGCTCAGCCTGTGCCCAGGTAAATAAATACCTTGCATGTGTCAGCAGACATCTCCAGGTTGTTAGTTCTTTTTCCACTCACCTAGAGCTGATGCCCTGGAAGACACATATCCTTTGCCCCAGATATTTCTAAGATGGGAATAATCAGTCGTTGTGTAACAGAAATCCAACTCTGCTCCAAGCATTATGTTCCAAGTTAGAAAGATTTTATTTCTCTTCAAGGAGCTCTGCTTGCACAATGTAAAGTAAATAGCTGCTCTCGTCTGTGGAAGATTTAGCGGGAGAGGTGAAAGGATCAATGCCAGCTCTGTCTGTAAGACATTAGTGCACTCGGAGTGCCTGCAATAAATTTTTAACCTTTTCCAGCTTCCCCGGGGATGGGCAGGTATTCAAAAATACCAGCACCCTCATCCTAAAGCCTCGCTTTGCAAACCAAAATGAATGAGATGTTTAGCAAACCACTGATAGATAAATCATAACGTTCTCTTTTACTAGACAAATAACATATTTTATTAAACAAACAATAGAGAGATTACCACCTTCTGTGTGAGTCAGAGTTTAATGTGAAGGACTCTCTGATTTCATCAAGAGCTGAAATTTCCCATTAATTCGATTTTTATTTAAAATTAATACCCATGGAAGTCTGTGATGACCGAGGCAGGTTTGAATCTAGCATGTTTTGAACGTCAAGTAGCTTGTGAGCACAGCACCAGTACTGCTGCAGAGTTGTCTGTATTCTCCTCATTTCTTGAAAAGCTCTGTGTCCCTGTCAAGACACGGTGCTGTGGTGGGTGCCCAGATCAGTTCTGAAATGCATTGGCTCAGGCCTCGAATGTGGTGTCACGCTGCCGGGTGCTGCTCGCAGACGAACACCGCCGCAAAGCGCGTGGGCGGGCACGGGGCACGTTGTGTAACAGCCTCCAGGAGGCTGGGAAGCCTTAAACGTCCTGCAATGAACCTCAGCTTTTTAAGCACAAAAGGTGCTCTTTCATTGGACTCCAGTGGGCAGAGGTGATCCCACAGGGACTACCTTGATGAGGTGGGGCTTGGACCCCCAGTTTGGCACGTGTGTGACGTGAGAGCTGAAGGGGCAAGAAGAGATTTTGCTTGTAGTAAAAGCTTATAGAGAAAGGCAGAAAATGCAGGATGAGAGACGTCACTGCTGCAGGCTGTTAGCAGTGCCCAAGAAGAAACATTAGAAACTTGGATCAGCTCAAACTAAGACTGACAGTCATAGGTTGGAGGAGGGAAGGACAGAGAGGGTTAGAAATCTGCCTAATTATAACCTAGCTATGGCACATTACCAATCCCTCAGCTCTGGAAACGGCCACATAAAACCTCATGCAGACACCTCTAAATAAGTGTCTGACCAGCAAGAATCCTTCAATGCTGGTGCCTGAAACCTGACTATTTTTTGCGCTAATCTCCCTCACTGTCTTCTTGCATGAAGATTTTAGATCACTTGTAAATAACAAGTCCTTTTTAAAGCTTTTTAAAGAGTGAAAGGTGGTATACTACATCTTTCCAAAGCTAAACTGGATATACAGTACAGCTTAAATATTTTATGTATGTATATACATATCTATCTGTCTGTCTGTCTATCTCTGGCTCAGTGGGGACCTTTTAACTCTCTATAACTGCCTGAAAGGAAGTTGTTGTTAAATAGGGGTCAGTCTCTTCTCCCAGGTAATAAGTGACAGGACCAGCAGAAATGGCCTCAAGTCGTGCCAGGGGAGGTGTAGATTGGATATGAGGAAAAAATTCTTCACAGAAAGGGTGGTCACACATTGGAATAGGCTGCCCAGAGAAGCGATGGAATCACGATCCCTAGAAGACCTCAGAAGGCATGTGGATGTGGCACTTGGGAACGTGGTTTATTGGTGAACAGGGTGGTGCAGGGTTAACAGTGGGACTCTTATGGGTCTTTTCCAACCTTTAAGATTCTATGATTATATATATATATATAAAATATATATATATATAAGAAATTTCAAAATCTAAATTGCTGTCTAAGTTGTTGCTACTTTATTAACATACAGCCCAAGCAAACCTCAAAGAACTCCCAAGAGTGTTTTCAAGGCCCTAGTTTATCAAATTAAATCTTCGAGCAAGATCTTTGGATAAGCACGTGCTTAGCAAGCACGTATCCAGCCGAGTCTGGGCCTGACCTGCTGTGCCACGCTAATTATTGCCAAACAGGCAGCATGTGCTGGCGTTTGCCACTGCAAGAGTCTGCAAGAAACTTTTCCTCCCGAAGCTGTCAGTGCCTCCAGCAAGGGAAAACCAGTCTTTCAGTTCCCTAAACTCAAACTCTACATCTCTGCATGGCAGTGTTTGCAACCCAGAAGGAATAAACAGGGAGGGAACAGCTGCCTGAGATAAAATAGTAATGCAAGGTACAACTGGCCCAAACTGATCTGCAGAGATCTGGCTTATAGGAAGTCAGAAGCAGGGAACTGCGGGTGCAAAATTGGCGCTGATGTCACTGGGGATATTTATAATAAATTATTCTGGAACATATGTACTATAAAATTAAGTATGTGTGTAACTCCACCCTCAATTTCTGTCTTAACAATGTTTTGTGCTCTGTCTCGCTGTCAAGGGAGGCCAGCTGCACTTGCAAATTAGTGTTAATTTTGAAATGCAGCTGTCATATGCAGTGGGTCAGAGTAATGAAAGGGGTTTTAATAAAAATTGAAATTAGTTAAATCAGAGTCTCACAAGTAATTTTTCCACCAGAGGAACAAAATACTAATACCTCCTTTGTATTCCTCCAGTAATTCAACATTCCAATATCATGTCAGTCACCTTATTTGCATTTTGTCATATTTTGTGGATTATTCAGTATTCAACTGTAGATCCTTCAGAGTCAGTGCAGTGTATCCTCTGAATGCATATTACTGATAGCTCCACAATCAGTATGCTGCACTCATAACATGGAAGGAATTAACTGATTTTATGTGCTTATGACATTCAGAGTAAAATATCTGAAAGATATTAGAGTAGATAACATCACTGTATGCATGCATAATAGCATGTATCCAAACAATAAAAATTGTAGTGAAAATACACACTGCTAGATTCAGTGTACTTCCCCACCAGTAACAAACTAACCAAAGTTTAATAACATTTGCGGGTTTTTTTAATAGAGTCTCATTAAGGAATATTTTTTCTACAGCCTTTTGTGTCTCGCTCCCTCGGCAGCAATCCTGCCAACGCTTTGATATGTGCTTGACTTTCAGTATCCATGTAATCCCGGAGGAGTCAGTGGGACTATTCATAGCCTTAAACAGAAGGACATGAAGGATAGAAGACTTAGATTGTCTCCCTGAAAAGAGCTCATCATGACCCTTTGAAATGGCCAAAATCTATGGAGCATAACAGAAATGTGCTCTTGAGAAAGGAAAAGCTATAAAGTTCAATTTGGCCCTGATACGTGCAAGCCCTTTGGAAATGAATGGCAAAATTGATGTTGACCAAAGAAGAAGGGGTTTCTCTCCCTGACTCCTGTGGTAGCCCCAAGGGCTACCAATTTATGTCCCTTGGGGGACATCCATTTTTGTCAGTCGCCTTGTGCGTGCAAATCCAGAACCACAAAAGCGATTATCTACTTGAGATTAATTTCAGATCTAATCTGCTGGATTTCCACATCGTGGAACTCCCTGGATGTTTCTTGGGTTCGTCCCTCTGTAATCAGATTATTATTTGAAGTTCTATCCATCACAATTGATTTGCTCTGCAATGCATTAAACGGGTGTGATGTGTAATCTGCTAACGCCTTCTGATGCTCCTTTCCTCAGTGCTGCCTCAGTCACCGAACAGTGCCTCGACGTGAAGGTGTTAGACAAAGTAACTTGATGTATTTGCTAGTTGCAGGCAAATAAGGAAAGAATCCTAAAATAGGAATTGACAAATGCAACGTAGGTTTATTAAGTGCCAGAAGCATTGCCAGAGTCTGTCAAACTTCACAATTTTTTGGACCTTTGAGTCTCCTTGCCCTCTGCCTCCAGAAACCTGTTATCTATTCAAAGAGTGCTATCTTTTAGCAATTCGGGGGTTTTAGCATTCACTATCAGCCACTGATTGATTTTTTGATATTGATATTCTACTGGAAAAGACGCAAGACACAAAAAATCCCCAACCTTGCATCATGTGAATTGTGTCAGACAGGAAACCAATTGTTGGACCTGAAATTTCCTGTTTGAATAATAATTTTGTGCCCTGTCCTGATGGTAGTCAGATTGACTAAAATAGCCACATGTTGAATCATGAAAGGACATCAAGCAATGAAGGTGTGAAAGCCTTCACTCAGCTGTGTTTTAAGTTTTACGAGTTTCATTCCAGCTGGAGTGGAACAGAGTAGCGAACTTGAGCAGAAGTACCTATTAATTTTTACAGCCAGTTTGACTTTCGCACTATAAACCATATTTGCTGGTGCCTAATATTGGTAAAATAAGAAGTAGTCCCTTTCATACTTGTTGAGTCAGAAGAGCAGCAGAAGTGAGCTACTTTATTGAGATAACTAAGGGTCTGCGTTGCCTCTTAATGAGACTCATAATAATGATCCACAAAAGCAGGGCTGTGTTGGAGGCTGCAGGATGGAGTGTCATTTTCACTTTAAGGCCTGTATTAAATGAAGGAGAAGGGTCAATATAACACCCAGATTTCTCATTTCCAGTAGCAGAGAAGAGATTTTTGCGTGATAATGGTTGTAAACGAAATAAGTTCTAGGAAACGTCATGTTTTTCTGTGGAAACAGACACTTAAATTCATTGACATAAAACAGTGTGGAGGTCAAGAATTTAGTAGGATTAAAAACTGGCCAGAGGCGTGGCTTACACAAACATCCACTGGTGCCATAAATCATGATAGCGAATCAAGGTTTGATCTTCAGCATCTGAAGTTGAATTTTGAAGTTGAATTTTAAAGTTGAAATGGAAGAAGGGGAAGTATTTCATCATCTTCTGCAACACCCAGACCTGTCTGCAGTGAGAGGCAGCTACAGATGGAGCTGGACCTGCTGTGAAAAATGGCTCCCAATAATTTTTCATCTTTTATATATCATGTCATTTTACTGACCCACCGTTCCATTTATGGTTTAAAGAGAGGCTAAATTCAGAATATTGTGAAATGGATATTACAAGAGCACAGCCAAAGATGCAGTTTTTGTGCAGCAGTCTCTGGGCTCAGCTTTGGAAGCTTCTTGGCCTTCTGGTGATAAGATCCAAGATCATCAGGCAGTGCTTGGAAACCCTGGTGCTCAACTAAGAAATATATAGGAGTGCAGCTCCCAGAGCACAGCTAATAGATAGAGAAGTTTATAAAAAAGGGGACAAAGAAGAGGGTCTCAGGTCAATTTGTTCTGCTGCAAAAGTCTCAGACATGGTGTTAACACACCATAGAGTGGTTTCCCGGCAGCTATCCATGCCAAGGTAGAGGCTTTGACACAGAGTAAGTTGCAAATGGTGGATGCAGCCCTGCAAGTGTCCTAGGCTGCGGGGAATGCTTGGAGTCTTTCTCTGAGGCCAGGAGAGATGGCCCTTTGTCCTGCAGGAGCTGTGCTGCCAAGTGGAGGAGTTACAGGAGAAGAGCATCAGAGAAGAGGAAAGCGAGGCAGAGAGGATCTTCTCTGAAATGTGCAGCATGAAGAGCTGAATCCCATCTCTAACAGCAGCACAGGGGGTGTTCTCCCCTGGTGTTAAGGTAAGTGCAACCTCTGGAGAAGGTGAAGGTTGGAAGTCAGTGAGTTCTGATGCCAAGAGAAAGGCTCCTGCCCCGCTTAAGGGCTTGCAACTGCAGAACAGGTTTACTGCCCTCAAATTTTGACGAGGGTCACGGGTACGTTGTCTGCACAACTGATGACGTGTGATGACACGCGCGTTACATCTGTTAGAGGTATCCAAAGCACTAACCTTTCAAAATAACTGAGCAGCTCTCTCTGTCAGAGCCTGCTTTGTGCTAAACCATGAAGCTGGGACAGCTGAATCTCTTGCTGGCTTTTCTCTTGTTCTCTTGTGCCTTGGGCTAGAGCAGAACAAGGCTGTAAATCATTGAACTATCACTTTTCACTCAATTGCTCTGGATGGAATTTCTCTGAGCTCTGCTGCCAGTTACCATTGGAACAACTCAGTATATCCTTCAAAATCAGCACTGCAAAGAAAAGCCTGCCTGGAACTACGAAGCATCCTCACTTCAAATGAGAAGTATTTGGACAATGTAACAGTGATATTCTTTCCTTTGTATAGCAGGGCGAGTGTTGGTACATGTTTTGTTGTTCAGGGGTTTTTTTACCTCTAAGCTGAGGTTTCTCCTGTTTATTTGCTTTAAAGGTGCTTTGTGAATTGGCAAAAGATCTTACAAATGCCGTACACATTTTTATTCTTGTTTTAAATGCCTGCAGTTCTCTTTCCATGTTCAAGGCAGTATACAGCTCAAATGACTTCATTCATGCTGAAAAAGATTCCCATTCACTGTTTACAAGAAATGTTTACTTAGATGAGCGGTTTGAAGTTTTTATTGGCAAAAAAAGAGTTTAATGGATAAATCTACTTTTTCCCCCAGGATAAGTACTTGGAGTATGAGGCTACTGCTACAACATATTTTAAATGTTCAGTGTCAGTCATGAGTACAAAAAAGGCCGTGTGCTTTCTCTCTTTACATAACCTGCATTTCCTTAGGAAATACTGACGTTGGGCCATGTCCTGTCATCAGTGGCTGCTCTCAACCACCCTGACTAACTTATGTGCTTACATCTCTTCTTTCAATCTCTGAGAGGTATTGAAATATAACTTGAAATCTAATGGCTTGTCTGTGCTCAGAAAACACGATGCAAACAGAGATTCTCCTAGGAGTACAATACATCAAAGGAACATTTCACTAGAGTCCTTCAGATGGAGTATCACTAGAAGTTCCTTTAGCTGAAGTGTGTTCAAAAGCAAAAAATGTGGGACACTAAAGGAAAAAGCAAAATCTATGTAAGTGATACATATTGGATAGTTGGTTTTGGCTTTCTTATTGCACACATGATTTTCCTTTTATGTCTTTGATTTGCTGGGAAATGATGTGTCTCTGTTGTTGTGATTTTTATTTTTTTTTCCCCCTGATGATTTGTCATTTCCACTGCTGGCTTTAAGTTTCAAGATTACAAATAATGTGAGTACCCTGGACTGTACCTAACCAAACACCTCCCTACCTGCTATGCAATTTCAAGCACCACATGGCCTTGCAGAGGTCACATTTAAACATTTTTTTCTTTGGAATTCTAGCATGCAATGAGTTGCAGGACTGTGCTTCTTGCTCATCCATCTTTAAAACACTTTTAATAGCACTATGAAACTTTCATTTAATAGTATGTAATTAATATTATTTCTTGGTAGGTATATCTGCTACAGAGATTTCACCACCTTGTTCAAGGACACCATCTGCTTTGGTGTATGAATATGTAGTGTCAAAACTATAAAAGAAATCTTGTCAAAGCAGTGTATTGTTACTACTTCTGTGCTCTGTTCATGGGTTTCCCAGGCAATTTTTCAGCAGAAATCCTGTGCTATTATAGCTCAGCTTAGACTTTCTTTTGTTCACCTCTGTCACTTAATACACTACTAACACATCTTGATTTGGCAAACCAGATGTGTCATGCAGAAACCTCTATCCAGCTGTGGTTCTTTCAATTCACAGAATCGAGTGTTTTTAAAAGCCCGTCTTTTCTCTCCTGCATAAATATTCCCAAGCATCACCTGATTTCCTCACAATGACAGCAGTCGTCTCTAATTTCTGATCCATTTGTTTATTCCTACCATGATTGTCCAAAACATTGCTTCCAAAAATGAAGGAGAGCAAGTATTTCAAGAATTTTCAGTTTTTATTGTGGTGGAAGTGTAACAACTGTAAGGACCCACAGCATCACTTAAATCAAAGATTACATTACTGGTTTTATGAAGTTGTAAATTTAGTAAACAACATACTTGGGGATGACAAATGTCTGTTCTTCACACATTAATCATAGAAGACACTGCTGAGTCTGGGTCATTAAGCTAAAGAAGAAAGGAAAGGGTCTGATTCTTCATCTGTTGAAGTCCCATGGGTGTAAGTTCAATAAGAACAGTACTACCCTCTTTGGTTTCTTAGATATTGTTAATCTATATTTAAAACCTGTGTTTTAATTAAACCTGAAAATTAATTTGCTTTAATGTCTGTGTGAAACAGACTAAAATTAATAAAGTCTGACCCCCTTATGGGTTACCATGAATGAATAATTACTCTTCAGCAGCACAGGACAGATTGTACTGGACTTTCTGGCACAAGTTAACAGTAAGAAGTCAAAGGAAGTCCAGGAAATACCAGAAGCCTTGAACTGCATTAGACGTTTAGGTTTGCAGTTTCTCTTTATGTAAATTGAAAAGGCATGTGCTAGACGTTGTCACTGATAATAATTATGGAAAATTACCTGCATAAATTGAGTATAGGAATATTCTAATTTGGAACTTGAAACTGACTGCCAAAATATTAGTTCCCAAGGATGGTGCTCTTTAATAATAATGCTAATTCAGGTATCACCACCTGGTCTAAATTCAATGTGAAGAAATATCTTCCTAAATCCTTTCAGTGCCTCTAGGAAGCTACCACTGTTGGCTACAACTGTTTCTTACTGTTCCAAGTGTGTTCAAGGGCTGAAGTCTCATTTAGTCTCAGCTGAAAAAGGAACCACCTACAAAGAGACACATGGTGGTATTTTGGCTGCAGATACTGGCAGTGTAATTAACTGAAAGCACCTCAAAGGAAAATCCTGCAGTAAAATAGCATTTTTTTAATTGGAGAAATACAATTCATTAAGACTTACGTGAACCTTCTTCCAAGAATGGTACTCACATTGGTCTTCAGTGCTAATGAATTTCCTTGTACAGATATTTTCCAGAGAGTGGACTTCTACCAGGCGAAGGTGAAGGCTGGACGTTTGAGGCATTCCTGCCTAACCTGGTGCTGCCCTGCATGGAAGGGACCTCACTGCTTCAGGGGAGAGGCATGGGGCAAGTTCTGAAGCTGACAGCATCCCAACCTGTGCCTCTGAAACACCACCTGAGTGCTGCCCTGGAGCAGGGTCAGCCCCTCCTGCTCTGGGGCAGGGCATGCAGGGGTGCCAAACCACGGGCAGGGGCTGTGGGATGCACCTGGGCTTCCCTGTGGACACAGCAGCTGCAACCTGCTGGACTTCAGCAAGGCCTGTGTACATCCTGCCAGCACGGCAGGACTGGGAGCACAGCGGGGTTTCGATACCTCATCACAGGAGATGGAGTGCTGGAGAGCTGAGATCTCTCTCTGCAGCAGTACTGCTGCTTGCTCCTTCAGTTTTTTTCTGCTCACACACTGACCCTGACTAAAACTTTGCAGATTGTGTAGTTCAATGAGGCTGCAGTGGAGTTGCAGGTCTGCTGCTTTCTGCTGCAGTAGTGTTGTTTAATGGACTCAGATTTATCATTATCCTTGATTGGCACCGCTCTGACTGGCAAAGCCCATGGCCATTTGCTAAAAGGAGGGGTGATATGGAAGTGCTTTTGCTTCTTTATGGCCCTCATTTCTCCAGATGCACTATTTCTTTGTGTTTAACCCGTGCAAATAGTCTGTCTCAACACCCTTTGTGTGCTGGGGAGGGGAGCAGAGCAGTGAGAGAATGAATTCCTTCAATGCTAGAAACTGCTGGATAGATTTACACAGAAAATGGGATTTGTTTGGCATAAGGAAAAGAAGGTATTGAGGAGGATTCATCGCTGTGTACCTCTGCCACACATCAGGGCACAGAGGAGACCGAGTCACACCCAATGATCCAGGTGGATTCAGCTTATTCCGTGACTCTCTTAAGGTGCACAGTGATAGGAGAGGCAGCAGACATAAGTCGAGGGAAATGGATGTCAGATATGAAGAAAATTGTTTCCCCCGAGGGTGATGCCATGCTGGCGTGGGTGCCCACAGAGGTACAGCCTCTGAGGGATGCATTGGAGGACCTGGCCCTGTGCAACTTGATCTCACTCAGCTGGTTTCTCACAGCCTGAATTCTTCTGTGGAGTCTCCAGCTTGATGCTGCTAAATGGATATCTGGCTATTTCTTGTGTTTAGTGACACACCTTTCGCTATTCCACCTGGTACAGCCCTATCTTCCCCTGTCTGTATTTTTACTTAGAGCAGTGGAGGAATGAAGTACTGTGAAACAGGCTTCTCTGAAGTTTCTAGTAATGCAGGATGTCAGTCTATTTATAGCAACATCTGTAGCTTGGGAGACCTTTGATAACTTCATTTCAGAGTATATATATATCTCTTCCTCTGATCTGTCTCCCGTACTCAGTGTGACGTTCCCTGTTGCGCTGCATTTATTCACCATGTAGTGCCTGTTTTCCAGAGACAAGCAACAGCATAAATTCATTTATCGCAACTGGTGTGATTAAAAAAAAATACAAACCCAGATGTTGAAGGTTAGTCTGGGATAACCTGTTTTAGAGGAAGGAGAAAGCAAGTGCTGAGCCTGGCCCCAGTGGGTCAGACTGCACACCATGACTGAATAAGCCTGACCTGGCAGGATGTGTTTCTTTGGTCAAAGCCAAAGGGTCGTGGGGAAGGAGGCTCTGTGGCTCAGGTGGGCTGTAACACACAGCAGCCTCAGCCCTGGTCTTGGTGTGACACTGAATTTTGCTGCCTCACGCTGAAACTTCTCTTATTTGTATTTTCTCCCATCCTAAAGCTATTCAAAACTTTTTTTCTGCCAAAACAGATATGCATTATACATGATACACAGCACAAAGCATTTTCTTTTTAATTTTCAGGGAGTCTGGTAGTGCCAAAACATAAACTGCTCAAGGAGGAGGAGGAAAACTGGGGTAAGTGATATTTGGCAAGATCCACATGTTCCATTTGTTTGTGCAACAATCTCTGTGCTGACTTACAGCTTCAGAGGCAGCTGTGTAAATATGGGGATGTGATGGCTGAGGAAGCCAAGAGACAAGCTGTGGAAAAATAACAGATAAAACCAGACGTGTTCTGGATGCCACAGGGTAAGGCAGAGCTGAGCTATGCCACAGACATCTTGCTCTGATGCTACAATACCTTCAGTATCCTTTTGTGGAACATCTCTCCTGTTACTGCTGCAGTTTGGGTCTTTGTTTGCTTTTTTTTTTTTTTTTAAAGGACTTGAAATTAAAGTTTCATTATGAAAGAGACTCAAACCATTCCTGAAAACATTAAGAAGACTTTCTGATGCAGTCTGCCAAACCCTGCTTTGCCAACTGACCTTTGTGCTCCCAAGCACAAGGGCCAGGAAACCTTGAAGATATCAGCTTGTGGTGTTTTCTGGCTTCTTATAAGTTGGATTTACTCATTTGTTTTGTGAAGCAGTCCTAGGAACTGAAAACTTATGCATTTAATAAGTGCTGGAGCTGCTGCCACCCAATCCCTGTGGGAGCTGACCTTCCCCAGATAAGGCCAGCACAAGCATTTTCTTACAAGGCTGATGCTAATGCCTGCAGCCTGCTGAGCAAGTTAAGCCTTGGCAGGCTCTCTAATTTCTTTCTGCTTCTGATAAAGCAGCAAAAAGATCATGGGCATGAAGAGGCAGACTGGATTAGAAAACGTTATCTCTTGGATTTTTAAATTGCAAATATTCATCTGTAAAGCATATTAATTTCTGCATAAGTTTTCCAGAATTAAGAAATATTATGAAGCAACAGTATTCAGCAATGTTGTGAGACAGTTCACAGGTAAATGATGCACCCAAGCAATTCATCTAACTCTCAGATTTCAAAACACTATCTTTATCTTTTTTGATCAGGGTGTTACCTTTGTCTTTCTCAAAGACATTCTTATGACTTCTCTGCATTGATTTTTAGCTTATAATTGAACACAAAACTTCCCCCCGATCACCACGTCAGATAATGCCTCTGCTGATTACACTTTTAAATTATCCTATAACAATTTATATGATATTATTTCATCCTAGGATTCTCAGTTCTTCCATGTCTGCTGCGCTTCATAAAATCCTTCTCCATCCTTCCTCTCCCTAAACCAGTGGTCAAATAGGCAGATGCAGTGGCATTTAACTTGGTGCTGTAGTTCAAAAGCTCAGCAGGCATGCCTTAAATAGGCTGCAAACTATGGAAACATTCAGTTTCTCTTCTGATGCTTTCAAATTTCATCCCTCTTCTCTAATTTTGGAATAAAATTGATCTAAATATATATAGAAATCCCCAGTTGGACTGGTTTTGTCTTGTTCTGGGCAGAAGGACAAAGTTTTGCTCATCACAGGGAAAAGTAAAGACAGTTCTCGTAATAATTTGAACGGTTTACCATCGAAAATTTAAGGAAAAACCCTTCAGGAAAAAGGTGTTGCTACCTTATGTAGCGAAGTGGAGTTTGTTTGCTCATCTGCCTTTGCAAGGCATTTAAGTGGTGTTATTTGTCGTTTAGCAGCACGACTGCCATTTTTGCATTCCTATGTTCTACAAAAATTTTGATTAATTTTTTTCCATGCTTGGTGCAATTTTATTTTTTTCTCAAATCAACGATCACGGATCATAAAATACCGTGAGAAAAAAAATTGTGTTAATCAGCTGACGGAGTTAAGCAAATATATATAGTCTGACTTCTTCCCTTCAGGTCAGGATTGTATTTGGATTATAGGAACAGCTCCTCGTTCCCTTTCCAGGGATATCTCTGCTCACACTGCAGAGGTGAGCCTGTGCTTCAATTGACTCTCTCTGTAGAGTTCGGGAAAAATTTGAGTCAGAGGCAGAAACTGGTTTCTAACTGCAAAGAAATAAAATGTATTATCTTTTCTATTTTTCTTCCAAGGGGGACAGTATTTTCTTGTGACATCCCTCTGAAGCTCTGTGAATTGAGATGGGACAGGACATTCCTCTGTATTAAATTAAATAACAGTTTGGCTGAGCAAATCAATCTCTGAAGCACCTCTAAAGCAGTTTACTGGGCCCTGATCCTATATTGTTGATTGATTTCAGTGAAAGATGTGAACCTTAGGGGCATGCTTCTATGTGGAGTTACTTTGAGGAAAAAATAAATCTGTCAAATTGTTGGATAACTCCATGTGCGGACCTGCAGGATAAAGCTTTTGACAGTTTGGATCCAAGCAGCTAAATAGACGTGTTGATAGCAAGTTTCCTCGTGGATGCAATAAAAACTGCTTACCCAGTCACAACATTCTGGTTTGAATTTGAAGAGAGAACAGGTCCAAACAGAAGATAATAGCCCATAAAATGGGCATAGTTTGTCTTTCCACAGAGCCATTGATAGGTAAGCACCCAGCATTTCAGAAATATTTTGCCTTGAGATTTAAAACTGGTTTTCACCCCCATTTTATAGATGAGGAAACTGAGGCATGTGGGATTTTGGCAACTATTTGATATCAGAAACCTGGAAAAGGGCAAATTCAAAAATAACTGGGTCTGGAGAGCGGTAACCTAATCACTGAATAATGTTGTCTTAGAGCTAAAAGCCTGGAGGAAAAAGCTGAAATGTCTTTCTTCTCCACTCTGTCTTTACCCATGTCTGCATATCAGAGTCACTGAGCTGGAAAAATACGAATGTTGCAGTACAGCTCGAATGAACTAAGTTGTCTCTTGAGCAGTGAGTGCATTTCCCAGCTGGGTAAGACACTGCAAAGCTTTTAGGAGTTTCCAGCGCCATTTCACTGAAGCAAGATCCTCTCGAGGAGGTCCCGGTTCAACGTTGCTTTTATTTTTCTTTTTCTGTGTCTGAGGGACACAGCAATCTCCTGTTTCTAGCACGCCCTTTGCCAGAGCCTGTGTCAGGATGCATAAACAGAGGTCTCTGGTGCAACAGGAGCTATTTCAGAGCTTCAGGAGCCCCGACTGTAAGTGGGAAGGGTCTTCAACAACTTAAATGGTTATGTCTTTATTAGGTGAACAGGAACGTTAGCAAGAAAAAATTGCAACAAAGGGCAGTGCCGATAAAATCCGTGCCAGTGTGATGAGACCGCTGCTGTTTCCACACCAGATTGCTTCTTGCTTAGCTACTTTAAAAAATAAAAAACCAAAACCAAAACCAAAACAGAACCACACATCACATTAAACCCACGCCACCCAATCCCTCTGCAGCCCTGACATTTCAAACTGACTCAACTTTGCACCAAGTAATCAGAGTTTGCATCCTGCCCCAAGGCTCCAGAGGAGGATAGTGTGAACCTTTGCTCTGCTTTGAGATGGCTCCCAGCTTCTTCTCCAGCTGCATTTTGACATGAAATGGAGATGGTCAGATTGCCTTCTGGTGCCTGTCTGGGCCAGTAACCGCTGCTGGTGGCTCGTTTCTCCGGCAATATTCAGAGGTGATGTACAAAGGGAAAGGAGTTAACTGTTTGACAAGGGACAGCTTTATTTACAGACTGCTGCCAGGCTAAAATCAGTTGAACTGCATTAAATAATGTGCACTGGTTTGTAAAGAGAGTTGAAAAGCCGTGACACTGATTGGCAGTGAAAAGCCTATAAAGCAGCACACATCAATGGAGTAATTGACTGCTTCCCTCACATAAATGATTTTTCTCCTTGCCATACTCTTCATGCACTTGAGCAAGCTGTGCTTCATGTTGGAACACAGCAAACTTAAATAATTTTCTGAAAGCTATGTAAGATATGAGACAGAGCTTGGGTGAGAGAGCCTTTAAAGACAGTATTAGTAATACTAATAACAGTAATTTAGTGGAAAAGACACTGTCTTTTAAGCTGTACAAGGAGAAAAATTTCTCTTACAGGAATTCAATCAAGCAAGAGGGCAGGACAGTGCTGACTTTGCAGATCTAATGCACCCATCTCCTTGCATCCATCTGCTTGCTCCAGTCCCAGAGCTGCTGGGTAGCTTGCTCAGCATCACTTCTTTGAGTGTTGTTCAGTTGTTTCCAGGGATCTGGCATTTGAATTTTGGAAAGGTGAAAACTCTTTTGTTGAGCTCCTGCTGGCCTTTGTTGTTAATAATGATTTTTCCAGCAAGTGTTGGCTTTGCTCCCCTTCTAAGGAGGATCAGGTTTTCTTAAAAACCCAGCAGGAGTCTGTGCAACTTTTCTATCTGAAGCGAGCATACAGGCAGGGCACCTGCTGTGCTGCTGGGGCACTGCCCTCCAGCCAGGCAGAATTAACCTGCACTGCAAGATTAAAGGATAACCTTGAGCACGGCGAGGACCTCAGAAAAGCAGAATTCTGCTCTCAGAACAACACCCTGCAATAAGCAGAGATAAGTCTGGGCCACAGCACCAGGTCTGGAGCCAAGCTGTTGTGAAGTTTGGTCTGCTCAGAGGTAGGGTTTCTTCCCAAACATCTCCACCGCAGAAAACGTTGAGGTTTCTTGTTCATTGTTCTGGATTCATAATCCCAGGCATTCTGCTGCCGTGTGTGCTCACCTTATGGGTTTTCCTCGATCTGTTGCAAGCTAAGGGGCAGTGTGGGGTTTGGATTTTTTTGCTCAGCATTGCTTTAATCTTCAATGCTACCACATGCTACTCTTATGGGCTTACACAAGATTTTGTGAGCTCCTGTCATCACAAAATTTAAGGAGGCTGTTGCATACCAGCTATGCAGCTGCACTGTGGGATCAAACAAAAGGAGCCTGGTCCCCGTGAAATGTGTGGGAACGAAGCCTTGCTTAAGTGAAAGTATCTTTGAATGCTTTCCTAGATTCTTTCCATAACTACCAGTGGGTTATACAAGGCAATGAGGTGGAAGTGTTCTCCCCTTGGAAACTGTTTTCCAGGCAGGGACAGGAAGGTGCATCGAGGAAGAAGGCAAAGAGCAGGCGGTGCAAGAGCCCTGCTGCGAGTTTCCCTCTGCTCTCTGTCTCTTGGTTGCTGCTCTTCGATGGGACACTGGGCTCACAGCTGGCACAGATGCAAAAAAAAACCCCAGCATCAAGGACAAGCTGCCAAAGCTGACTGCTGGTGTTTGGTACTTCAGTGGGGCGTGTGACTGCTGAACGTGCCTCTCCTCTGTGTCCAAAGGGCTGAAGAGGATATAACAGATCCATTTGCTCAGTGTGAAGACAGAGTTCAGTGACATGTCTCGAGGGATCGCACTAAATTGATACTGCGGAAGATAATTAAATTGTGTGGCAGTTTATCACAGGAGATGCCTGGATAATCAGTGATTCCAAAGGCCTTTAAATCATAGGTTTGTAGCCTGGCTGTATTTATGAACTATAAGGAACTCCTGTGGATTTTGCTTGGCTGTTAGATTCTGTGGAGGAGCAGTCAGTTTCTGTCCAGTTCCATGACCCCACCTCATTAGAAATGATGAACTGCTGACCTGGCTGCTGGCTCTCTTGCTTTCAAATCCCCATTTGGAATTTCACAGAGAGTTAAAACCATCAAGTGAGTGCCTTGAGATGCCACTTCCATTCACAACTTCTCCTTTCTTTTGTCAATTATTCCTTCTACGTTTTCCTCTCCTTAAGCAAATCAGGAAACACTGTCTTCATTTCCTGTATGATTCCCTCTCATATTATGCTGGCTTCTGCTAGTGGAAAAATAGAGCAGCAAAACCTTATTTTCCAGAAGAGGGAAATAACTTCTGAGTGGGGATCCTGGTTGCAGGGGACGTGAACAGATTTTCTGGGAAACTTTAAGCACAAAGTCCTGTGCTTACCACACTTTTCAAACCAGCCTTTCCTAGCTAGATCCCAGGGTGCAAGCATCATGGGAGAGACAAAATCTCCGAGACACACCTGATTTTGTTGCCACTGAATGATGTTGTTTTTCATTCCTTCTGTCAGCAGATTGACTCAAACCCCTCAGCCACAAGTTAGGACTCAAAAGGATTTTTAGTAAATTAAGTCATATAGACCACAAAGCACCTTCAATATATTCCAGATGTTTTACCTGTTCCACTTGGATGCTTCCTGCACCAGCATTTTATTTCTTCTTTTCTCTGTCATCCTCCTGGTATTTTTTTAATTCCTGCCCTAGTCATGCACAGATGCAAATTTCTACCTTAGGCTTCCAGACCTGCATTAGCATATGTCAGATTCATCACGGTGACCTGGACCCTGGGAGCCCAGAGCATCGCAGCCTGAGAGAGCCTGGGACTGTCTGTGTTTGTTCTGAACATTGATCTAGGACCTTAGAAATCTTCTTTCCTCGAGATGACTTTTTTCCTAATTAATGGCTGTAGGTGACGAGGTGTGCACACACATATATGAAGAGAAAGACAAACACAAACGTTTGTGCAGTTAGCAGTTGCTTTCATGCAAGTGTATTTTGCATGTGCAGCTTAGAGGTTTTCCTCCTGCTTACAGACCTGTCATTCTCACTGGGCTCATATATTTTAACACTGATTAACTAGAGGTAACTTATGTGATTTTTTTCTCTTCACTCAATTATCACCATATATTTAAAATGATTGTATTTTTCCTGTTAGAACAAGGAATACTGGAACAAAAATTGCACAAATAACTTTTTTACCCTTTTGGTATCCATAAGCCAGTCTGTTGAAATGAATGAACCCCTGTCTGTTAAGTTCTTTCAGGATGTAAGGCATTAATAGTGTTATTTGAAATCCATAAAATAAATAAGTTCTCAAACTCAGGACCCAGCTGCATCGACATGGAAAAGCTGTCGGACTTTGCACCTCTTGCTATCATTTAGGCTTTTCTAAAAGTGGATTCAGTAATTGTTTCTTGCTTTCAAATAATATGGCTGAACTGTGAATTTAAAATACGCCAGATTTAGCAGTTCACTAATAAGACAATGCCAAGAACTCTGTATTTCAAACTCTCAGTGGCAGGAACGATGCTGCAGTCAGAAATGCTTTGCACACTTTCATGGTCCTGCAGCTCCCATTTGTGTATCCGTAAAGCTTAGATTTGCCAAACACCTTGTTAAAAGCAGGGCTTCTGAGGTTCAAGCATCAAACACCTATAAGGGAAGAAATGGCAGAATTAAGGCAGTGTTGTGCAGGTATAATTTGATATCCACACCTTTCTTGCTGATGTATATATGTCCTAGTACAGTCTTTAAAGATATCACCCATTCCTTTTTTGCCTAAGCTTTCTCTGGGAGTTAATTAGGGTTGTATAGTGAAGGACAATAATAAAAAAACAGGGGCCCTGCCTAAAAAAATTTAGAAGATATGGAAGTCCATAGAAAAATATTTTAATGAACCACAGAACCAATAAAAACTGTTTTCCCATGGTTTCCAGCCATTCATTCCTTAAACTCCTTCCCCTACTTCTGTAACTTCCCTGTTTGCCTAAAATGTCTGCATGCTGTGTTTGAGCCCATTCTAGGTCCCCAGCTCTACCCAAGTGTGCCAGATCTGAAGTGTGTTAATTGTCTTTGACATCACTGACCTTCTGTGAAACTGGGTTGAAACTGCCCAGCAGGTTCATATGTTGTTAAGGCAGAGAGATGAGTGGGTGGGTGGGTGGATGGATGGATGGATGGATGGATGGATGGAGACTTTGACCTCAATTTTATTAATCTTTTTAATTATCTGTAGAAGATAAATATGATACCAAATAACTCAGTTTTGCTTATACAACAGATTCCTGTACGGTAACAAATTTAAGTCAACTTTTTCATGGACAGTTGCTTATTTGTACATGTGATTTTTCTGAGTGCCTTGTTCAAGGGAACTGGCATGTGGAAGTGCTGCAGCATTGCATTTGCAGTCAATGGGACTCTGTAATGTTAAGTAGTCACAAAACGTCAGACCTATAAAATCTTAAATTAGGCCAGAACATGCTGATGATTCATCAAGATACTGCAGGGATGACTGCCAGCGATGACCCCTGGGAAAATTTATAATGGTCCTTTTACTAGAGCTTGGCTGGTGATGTTGAGACGTCGGAGCTTTATGCTAAGCAAGAATAAAACAGTCTATTGAATAGCTGCTCACTCATTCACCTCTGTCTGGACATGTGCCAGATGAGGTATGTTCCTATAAGTAAAATAATCTGTCATTGTAGCCGAAGATAGTACCATTTTGAACACCAGGCAGTTATTTCCCACAGGCATGGTATGAATGGAAGAGAGGAGAAGCAAGAGGCTGGACAGTCTTCATTCAGTATTCAAATTCAAAGTATTTAATTTGCAACTGAAACAAAAGTTCTTAACCAAAGAACATTGTTCTTATATGTTTAAGAACAAATATAAAGTGAATATTTTTCAAAAGCTTGTTTCTTGTGGCCCCTACTATCAAAGGCTTCCAGCAAGTGATCTATCTATAACTGCAAAACAGAGCAAATTTTGAAAAGCAGCTGTCATAAATCCCAGAGCTGGGGAGAAAGGAGGGAACAGGAAGGGGGAACCATGGTCTAGCAAGTCACTTTGCATCCACCAAACACCAGACCCTGACATGCAGTAGAAAGCAAAAATGAAACACAAGGGCATGTAATTGTAATAAAGTGGTCTCCCTATCCCACAATCTTCTTCCTTCTTCCTATTTCTCTGTTGGAGTGCCAGCTTTACCTGTACTGACAAAAAAAAAGAACCCCTCCTTACCTCATCATGGTAAAAAAAGGACATCATCCAGATCATACCAGAAGTATTTTCCTCCTTAGATGTTTGTTTTTCCTCTAGTTGGTCTCTTTTGTCATTGTGGCTCTGATGCTGTCCAGAACACTGATTTTTTTTTGTTTAAAAGTTGTGTAGTTTCTTCACTGTGAGATGTTCAAAAATGTAAGATATGCCAGCAGGTCCCAAGATGACAAAATATAAAAGGATTTTCAAATTATGGTTCTGTCCTCCAGAACTGAAAAACACGTTTTAGAGACAAATAGACAAATCTTAGTTTTTAAAAATGAGGCCTTTTCTCATGCTGGCAAGCTCGTTAACAAAGAAAAGGATATTGTTTGCTCTCTAACCGACCATGGCACCCAATATAGAGAAAAAATTAATGCCAGCTGAAAACTCGAGTCCAGCACATTCAGAGACAGCTGAAAGAGTGTGATCCTTCCTAACTGTTTCAATTACTGTAGGACTAGTGTTGACAATTTACACATCAATTGAGTCCCAGTTTCTCCCATGACAGCCTCAAAAATCACTGATTCTCTTCTCTGCAGTCATTGTAGCACAAATGATGACAAGGATCATATGGATATCTAACAGCTCCAGTAAGATTTGACATAGTTTGGTGATCTACCCACACAGAGAAACTGGTCTGTCCCTTTCCCAACGTATTCATGAGGCAGGAGGATTAATTAATTCCCTTTAAAAAGAGCAAATTGAAACAGAGATTATATGCAAATTTCCTTTTAGCAAGCCACAAGTACATCTTTATGGTCTATCATGTGAGTCATTTCCAATAAACCTGGAACAGCTGGAAAATGAAAACAGAAACAAGGATCATATGACTCATCCTTATGTCAACTCAGAAAAAAACCCAGAGGTAAAGTTCACAAGCTCCAAAAAGAAAGAAAATTGCAAGAGGCGTACTCATAAGCTTGCTCTTTGTCCTCTTGGTAGCAGAAATATTGGGGACTGAGAAAGATCAATTGAGTGATTAGGATTTTATAAACTTTATTGCTGGTGTTGATAGTGTCGAAAAGTTACTGACAAAGAATTTTCAGTATAAATTTTAGAAGGAGAGACTATCAGCAGTATGCAGAGCCAAATAAAACAAGTCATCCATCAAACTGCAAAAATCCCGTGTCCCCATCCTTTACCCTTTAAACAATGTTTTCTTCCTTTCCCAATTTATTTTGCTTTTGCAGAGTGACTCCTGTACTCAGCTGTGGAATTTTACTCTTCCCCTAGAAAAAGAGAATAGGGATCTTGCAGGCATCAGGGTCCAGGATGACCCTACAGATGTACGAGCCTGTCCTGTGTGTGACAGAGGAGCCTTTAACCTGGTACTGCTGACTGAGTGTGCTACACATCTTCATGTTTTTAAGCAGAGGTGAAAAGAGTGGGATCCATCTGGTCCTTATTCCTTCATAATCCACGTCTGACGCTGTTGGAGGGAGCAAGAAAGTGGGCACAGAGGGTTAACCATGAACTCTACATTGATGACATCAAGAAGAACCACAGCAGCTTTAAGGTAAATAATTCCCTTTCATGCTCCCATGCTGGTCTGTATCTGCACAAGGTGTTGTCTTCATGTAGGTGCAAGTGAGGAACCCTTGGTGCATCAGCCTGTCCTGCAGTGCTGCTCCTCTGAGCTGGCAGTGACGAACAGCGGAGTTCAAAGTACAGTTCTTTCAGAGGTCAGTGGCCTGGGTCAGATGTTGGCCTTGCCAGTTTTTCATATTGACACTCTTCTAGATACGACAGAAGATGCCCCTGAACTTTGAAGTCTGGTAAAATACATGAGCCAGGTGGTGGATTATACAAGGAAACATTCGTGTCATCTGTTTTGGACTCTGGGATAAGATAGCCAGGCTGTAGTCAGAACCAGAAAAGGCCACTTTCTGAAGGGTTGTCTTATCAATATAGTTAGCAAGTTATTTTTCCGACAAGTAATTAATGTAATTCCAGTTGATTATTTTGTTTATGATTTTCTGTTTTGCAGAGAGCAGTCCTTATCCATAGTAGCAAGGCAGAGATCGGCCACAATCTCAGGTACAGTGATTTGGGTTGTGGATAGAGTACTACATCATGAGACTGAGGTTAGGTCCTTGTCCGAGGGCTGGATCAGAGGCCGTAAGAGTCTGTATTTACTACATCTCTAGGAAGTCTTGTCAGCCAAAAGTATCATGGCCTGTTTTAAGCTGTAAGAGTGATGCTGGCTTTGTCCCTCTTGTTGTATGGAAAGGGCACTGAGGAGCACTGACTTTATGGAAAGCATAAAACAGGATCTAGGACTAAAGTCAAAGAGAGTCATCTGACCTAATAGCTACTGCAATTGATTCAATATTCCCTCCATATTGGCCCTCTACAAAAGGAGTTTTCATTGTGGAATATGACACATGTTGAAAGTGAGTCCTACCCAAAATCATTTTATCCAGCCTCATTTAAATAATGCTTGACAAGGCAATCCAAAGAGTAATTCAGCAGATTCATTTCGAGCTCGGCATCTATTGATTTGGAGCCACACAGGAAAAAAAGCCCTTCGTATAACCTGTTGCTTGTAGGATGAGCAAACAATCAAGAAGAAGAAGTGTGATTATTAAGGAATATGGCAAAACCTGGGGAAGCAAAATGCTCAGTCCTGAACAAATGGATGGAGAGTGTGCAAAGACACCTAGCAGCATTTCTTGGTGATACAAAGTAAGATCACCCAGACAAAATGAAAAAAGTGAATTCTTAATGATAACATTCAGGGTAGAAGATTTCGTGGTTTTCCTTCAGTTTCTTAAGTCTTAGAGATCCATAACAACAGACTTTAGTAACTCTGTAGTTTGCAAAAGGATTCTGTTGGGTTTTGCTTGTCCCCAATAATTTTGTTTTCAATACCTCAATGGCTGTTTACATTCAGCTATAATCAACATGAATTTTCCTCTTTAAAGATTATCTGCTTTAGGAGAGATGCTGGGGTGACTTTGACAGGAGCAAGGCATATTGGTTATCTTCCACACCCACACTCACACCTGTACATAGGAAGCATTCAGGCCATGCATTTCCCAAGGCAACTCGAAGGCCACCTTGGGCTGCCACCAGGACAATTTGCTACCATTAAACTACATCATTAAAACCATCAAACAACTACACTGCTACACTGTGACCATGGTAGTCTAATGGATGTCAGCAAGAATTTTGCTTACTGCTTTGTTCAGAGACCGTGGCAGTCTGGAGATGCTCAGTTTCATAACCTGCTACATTTGGAACCACTAGCTTTAAATTAACTTCATACTGACAATCAACAAGCAAAACTCTTTCAGCTTCCCCAGCACTTGCCCTTAGCAGCAGAAATCACGATGACAATACGGATTTTGTCGTTGTACAAAACCCCCAAGTATATCTCAGAGTCTCTGGCCTGGGGTGTGTTTTTTGCCAAGTCTTGAAGAACAGGTTGAGAGTCAGTACCATGAAAAGCAGTTTTGAGGATAAATCTTTCCTCTAAGGTGTTAGTCAGTGGTCCTCTGACAAGAAGTGAGGAGTTAAAGGGACATTTCAATGACCAAGTGTCTTCAGCCTGTCACGGGCTGTAAAGAGAGAAGCAAATCAAGTACTTGTGGATGCTATTCAATACCAAGGCGCACACAGCCACCAAGGACATGAATATTCAGGGAATGTGATCTTATTTGTCCAGGTTCATGCAGGCTCTCCGTGAGATCCATGCCTTGTATTTCATTCCTAATGCATCGTATTTCAACCTGAATACTAACTCCAAGAGTCAGAAGAAAGTGAAGTTTACAGAAGAAGAATAATGAAGTCGTTTTGAATAAAGCAACTTCATAGGAATTTTTAAGTGAAGAACATACTTGGTTGGTATGAGATTTTTAAGCTGCTGGTTTTACCCACACTTTACAAATGCAAAATATTGCAAGTGCAACATTGTCTGTGTCTTTGTATATCATATATGTGTACATATTGAAGGATGTACATCCATATATATGTATATGTGTGCATGTACTCGTGTCACTGAAGAATCTGAGTATCCAGTATATGTTCCAGTGTTTCAAGGGTACAAACTCCACAACATAATAGTTATGCATAAGCAGGGACAATTACAATTGTTCTGTCATTTGTGCTGAATAATTGTTGATAGAGGCACTAATACAGTGTCTGTAGATGAGACACAAAAAATTTCTTTATCATTTTCCATTTCAGTTTTACATTACCCTACCAAATAATTTAGTCTTCATTTCTCAAACCCATAGTAGTAATGCATAAGAGCTGTTATTCTAATGGTCTTTATTTTACTATCCTAGGTATTTCTTCTAAATTAAATTTTCAGATCATTTGTACAAGCAAACTGAGATAATATGCAGACACAATTTACAGTGGGCGAAAAGTGTCAGGTAGAGTCATGATGTGCATCAAGCTGAGCAGAAGCAGAACTGTTTTGGCTACAGAAAAGGGTACCTCAGGTTTCCTTGGGAAAATACCCTGCCATTCCTCCATGCTGCCACCTTTAAAAGAATCGCTGACAAAGGCGGCGTTGTCGCAATTAGCACAATCTTTTATGCAGCGTCACCTCCTGAGAAGGAGCTCTGATACCAGGCAGGGATGAGCTTTCAAAATTTTCCTGAAGTGCACTTGGCAATGTGTGAACTGGACTGTCTGCAGTGTATTCCACTTGCCACGTTTGGCAGGGTGGCGAAGATGGAAGGGGAGCTATGATGATGATTTGAGCTTAGCAGCCTCCCGGGGTGAGCAGCAGAACCTACAGAGAAAACAAATGGTTTCTGAAGTATCAGAATTGATCTGTGGGTGACCCGAGTTCAAAGGACAGAGAAAAGTTCTTCACACACCTCCGTAAATGCAAATAAGGGCAATCTGTGCCTAAATGAGATGTCCTCCCCAATCCCCCACCCCTGCCCATTATTTTTTTAGGAAGAATACACAAAAAACCCCTGACATATGGTAACTGTCATGTCTGAGCTTGAATTTTTGTTCCCTTTTGTACTTTGAAAGGTTTAAACCAGCTCTGCACATTTTTCACTAGCAAATGACTCCTACAGCCCTGTTGTTCTGCCGCAATCCATCGGTTTCATGGGGTGCTGCACAAATGCATACATTTGTTCTTGTCATAAATACACTGTGCAGTTTGCCTTCTTTCTGTGATGTTCTCCAGGAGACCTGTACACTCACTTCTAGACAGTGATCTACAAGCACAACAGAGCTGTGAGGGCCCGCTGGACCCACACTACTGTTTAATTGCATAATTGTTGATCAGTGTTTTCCCACCATATGCCTCTCTCTTTTCCCCCGAGCAGATGTAAGTAATCATCAACATACCTGTAAGCAGTGTTTCCTAGAAGAGCTACCATGTATTTCTTCTGTAATAAAGGAGTCAGACTGACTGATGATCTGTATTGTGGATGTCACCTCCAGCATAAATACTGCGGGAGAGGTGAGCGCTAAGAGCTGCGGAAGGGAAGGGAAGTGAAACCTAGAAATACTAATTGGGAAACACCTGGCAGAGAAACAGCATGGCAGAAAACAAGGTTAGAGAGTTACAGGTGAAATATGAGCCTGCAATATGATGCCAAACCCGGGAAATGGTATGTAAAAGTCATGTAAAACACGTGGAGATAATTACCGTGCTCCACTCCTCCTGTAGGGCCCTCTGGAGGCTGGAGGTGTGTGCTGGCTTAGGTGTGTGCCAGCTTAGGTCACCACGTTCTGAGGAGGCTGAGAACCAGAGAAACCAGAGAAAATAGGACCTATGAATAGAGGTTCAAACAATTGGCTGGTTTTGGTCCCATCCAAGAAAATTCAAGTGAGATGTATGTCTTCTATAAAGGTTATAGGGAATGGATCGATAAAACTGTTGCTGTACAATTGTTTGTCACTCTGCTAAGGAAAATGGCAAAATGAAATTAGTTTAATTTGCAACAAAGGAGAATTCAGCTAAATAACCAACTCTGGAGGTTTATTTTTGAGTCTGGTTTAGAAAGTATATTGATTTTGGCTGAAAATTAGAAGACTAAGCCTTACATTAAGAGAAATGAAGTTCTTCAATAACCTTCCAGTAGGAATAATGGTGATAAAATGATAAAGCTCACTATTTTTAAGGTGTACTTTAAATCCATTCTTTTTTCCCCCACAGTGCTACATGGCCTTTGGAAAGAGCAAAAACAAAGTGTTATTTAGCTCTTCTAAAAAGATAAAGCATAACAGAACAGGACCACTTAAAGTGCCATATCAAACCAGAGTACTGATCTTACATAATCATTTATCTTTCTATTTAGACATGTATGTGTACAAATTCTCTCCTAACTGTACATACATATGCCACACACAAATCTGTGGGCAGTTTGTCCCACAGGTAACAGGTAGAATATTATGCCTTTTTCTGTATCGTCAAGTGTTCCTATTGAATTGCATATTCTACAGTTCTACTGTATGCAAACTGGCAGCTGACATTAGGACAGAAAACATTTCTTCTAATGCAGCCTTAGCTTTTTATCCCTTATAAAGCCACCACCTCATTGATAAAGACTTACCACCTTTCATCACGGGACATCAGTACTGAAATCTCACAACCACACAGGATTTCAGGACCTGCAGAAAGAAGGTGATAGAGTTATGAAATTAGTCTTCCATGCCTCCTTTGCCCCTTTGGTTGTTGCCACGTATTGCTGTCCCACAGTGTTTCAGTCCAATGCAACATTCTGTAGGGACTCACATTCCCAGCTCTTTTATCCAGGGTCTATACCATATATGTGGTCTTCAAGAACCAAAGTCCTGATGGAAAGCTGGGAAATGTCTCATAAAATAAAACAAGGATGTTTTCTTCCACTAGATGTCTAACCTACCTGCTAGCAACTCTGTTTAAAAGTGCTGTCTCTGAATATTGAATATTTAAAGACAACAGAAGCACCTACAGTTCGAGGTTGAGGCACGAGCTTTGCGTACCACAGATTAAGACCCTGGAGGAGGGTAAAGGACTTTCCTGGTTTTTGCCATCTGTCCCTGGAAGGTGCCCAGCCAGGAAGGACACTCCTGTGCTGGTGCTCCAAACCCCACAAAGGAGGAACTCTGTCACAAAAGAGTAAGCATGACAGTGATTGCATGATTATTTTGAGATAATTTAAGTAGTAGTTGCTGCTGAAAGAGATGGTTGCTACCCACCCCTCTGCTCCATGAGGTGCTTTCCCCAGGCCTCCTTGCATTCCTGCTCACATCCATGTATTCTCATGCAAATGAGATCAGGGGGCTGCTCTGTCTGAAACTCCAGAAAAACCCCACAGTTTCCAGCCAGATCACTTTTTGCTCTCCTTCACACATTAATGCACTGCCAGTGCAAAGCTGGGAGCAGCAACATCTCCTACGGTGCCAGGGGAGTGTGAGATCACACATTTCAGCTGCCGTCTGCATCTAGACTGGCTGAAAAATGCCATGAAAATGCAGCCTAGTCTGTCTGCTGGTATGCCTCAGGTTATTTGGATGAACATGGCAGACACGCTTAAGGAAGCTCGAGCTGCTTCTGGTTCATCTGCAGAAGGAAAGTAGTCTCATCTCCTTTTGAGAGAACAAGGGTAGGCAGCACTTCTGTGGAGCACCACGAGGCTGCAGGGCCAGGAAAACTCACTGATGTCCCAGAACACAGGTCTGGTGGGTACCACCATGTGCTTCAGGTGGGCACATAGTTTATGAAACACGTAATAAATATAGAAATGTGTATGCATAAAAATTGAAGCTAAAATATATTTCTGTGATTTGCCTTCCTAATTAATTAATTCTACTTTACTGTATAAATTAGTAATAAGATTTATACTTTCAGGGGAAGGGTATTTCTAGAGGCAAAAGGTTCTCTCTGATTCATTATTTCTGTCTTTGTTATCACATTTTGGTGATAGAAAAGGAAAGAAAGGAAATTTCAAACTGAATGGCCTCATGAAATGATAAATTATAAATGAGGAATCCGATCTGAAGTATGTGATAGGACACCTTGCCAAGCTGCTTTCCCAATCTTTTACTATTTTTCTTGAATATTATGTGTAGTTTTGGTCACCACAATCTGACGTCACTTGGTCTGTTCAGCCTGGAGAAGAGGAGACTGAGGGGAGACCTCATCACAGTTACAACTTCCTCATGAGGGGAAGAGGAGTGGCAGACACCAATCTCTTCCCTGTGGTGACCAGTGACAGGACATGAGGGAATGGCCTGAAGCTGTGTCAGGGAAAGTTTTGGTTGGATACTAGAAAAAGGTTCTTCCCAGAGTGAATCTCATGGTGTGACTCTTGGGGATGGTGCTGTGCAGGGTAAAGAGTTGGAACCAATGATCCTGGTGGGTGCCTTCCAACCCAGCACATTCTGTGATGCTGCAAGTAGCATGTCCTTTCCTAGACAAGAAAGCAGAAGTAATGCTACTTTGGTTTTATGAAATGACTGAGTACCTTTTTAGTTCCAGTGGAATGTTAGGTAGCGTGATAGGTGAATTCCTAGTTCTTACATATTCTCTTCCTTTTTTGTCTCCTTAAGTTGTGCAGGAGGCCCTTAAACCACCATGAGTAATAAGGAATTTTCTAAAGAAAATTGCTCTTGACATGTTTTTCTTTGTAAATAGGTGTGGTATTCTGCTTAGTCTGGCATGGATATTTGCTTTTTGGTGTTGCTACAGTCTGTTGTGCTCAGAGGTGAGCAGCCTGCTGTAAACTCAGCTCTGTCCTCCAGGCAACTCCGCAGATTTCTACATGGCTCGTTCCTTCCCTGTGTTTCTATTACAGTAACATGGAGTGAGACTTCTTCCGCTTGACTGCAAGAAAAATAAGCCAGCCTCCAGTCTTCCTCCTTTCCCCAAACCAAAGCTTCCGCAAGTAACTGAAAATGGATGCTTGTTTTCAAAGGCATGACTTCAAGCTGAAGACAGGTTGCGTGCTTGGGCTTTGAGAATTATCGCACTCTTCTTGATGAGGGGGTGGAAACTTCTCTTTGATAGAAGTGTATATATCTTAAATAGAATATAAGTACTAGCAAAGCTGATTTTGACATTTCCGTTGAAATAAGCAAAAGGCGAATGCCATTTACAAACAATAAAACAAAGCTATTTCTCCAGTACCTACCCCACTTGCACAGTGATACATAGTGTTGGAACTGAGTGTAATGAGAATTATCTATGTAATGCATCTATCTGGAAAACTCACTTTTTATTTCAAGAGTGAAACGCCAGTCTGTTCTATGTAGTCAGGTTCTGCCCTTAGATTTCGTGATTTTTGAGGTTTTTGTATGCATGCACAAAATCCAAATACAACTCAGCTTAAGGTGCTGAATGTTGTCTCTTTGGGGATTACATGAATGTCATGTCTTTTCAGTCGGTAACAAAATACCTACTTAAATTTTCCCTTGGGCTTGGAGAACACCAGTCAAGGTAAGCACAAAGAGTATTCATTCTTTCCTGTCTGTTGCTACTTCTCCCATCTCCAGTCTCATACACAAAATGTAAAGGTTAAAATCCTGGAAACTTGGGGTTTCCAAAAGCACAAGATTATGTGCAGGAAATTTATATGTGGCTTCATTGTGTTACAGAAATGCCGGCTGAAGGCACCTCTGGAAATCCCCTCAAAGCAGAATTAATGCCAGCCATGGCCTTGCCTGGCCAGAGCCTTGACACCTCCGAGGACAGAGGTTCCATCATGTCTGTGTGTTTTCCCTAATGTCTAACCCAAAATGACTTGGCAGCTGCCTCTTGCAACATTGTCCATAACTACCAGGAAGAGTTTGGCTCCATCACCTTTGTAAGTGACCTTCGAGTGGTTGTAGGCTGCTGTTCCTCTTGTTCCTTTAAAAATCTCTCTGTAACTCTTGAGGAGAGCTATGAATCTCTTTTATCTGCACTAGAGCTGTGCTATCTTGCTGTGCTAGCCAGCACCTAAAGCAACTGCAATTTCTGCACGCTGGTAAATTAAATGCTACCCTGGGCTTGGAATAACTTGGCATAGAGAGCTGCCTGTATTCGGGAGGTTTAGGACTGGTTGTTTGTACACCTTCCACAGCATGCTAGCTACTAAAGAAACAAACACAGACATATAATTCCTGATCTTAAGTACTCACTAATTTGGAAACAGATTCTGGTTTGTTTTGACAAATGACCAAATGTGAGCAGTACTGGAAGATTTTGTTGCACCCTAATTGCAAAAATTGAGCTTGTTAGCGCTAAATAAGACTGTGATACAGCCTTTACAAAATGGTTTTGAGCAGAAAAGCTGGATCCTTGACTCAGTTTGTTTGACTCTACCCCAGGCACCTGAACTTAGTGTTTAGAAGTTCATCAGATTCTTTTCACAAGCACCAGAGTGGGCCTTAGACCCTGAGGAGAACACTGATTTTCTTACGGAGTAGTCCCATAACTTAATATTGGGGCTTTTGAAAACTTTAGGGAGACTCTGATAATATTCAAATCTTTAAAAGAAAACTGATTGAGCATCGCCCCAGAGTTAGAAATCAGCTGTTACAGCAAATAGGTAGTATACAGAAAGAATGCCAGTGGGACACAGTGGTGTGTAATACGGCAGAAGAGTAAAGTGGACGCACTACACGATACAGTTTGTTTAGAACTGTATTTTCAGAAAATATTTTTCTGTCTGCTTTGCAACCACTTTTCTACAAGGATAGCGTTGATGCTGTAGGTTTGGGGTCTGTGTGCTGCGGGTTGTTTTCGTTTTGACAACCTTTAACTCTATTCAAATATAGGAGTTTATGAAAAAAAATTAAATCGAGATGAATAAGAAGGTCTATATGTTTGACAGCTCAAGCCCCGAATCTACAGAATCTAAACTGCATTTATTGCAGGATCAATGCCTCGAGCACAACCTCACTGGAGCTCTGGGTTTCACTGTAAGAGTTTTGAGCAGATTTCATTGTCACCACAAAGCTCTAATCCTCTTGCTTTTTATTTCATGAAAAATCAGTTGTGACTTCCTTTAAAAAAATCTGACAGATTGTTTTTTTAGCTAGAGAAGCAGACTGTCTTCTTTGCCTTGAGGTTGTGAAGACAGAATAATTTTACACTATCTAGATTACAAAAGGAAAATGAAAATTGCTTCTTCTAGCTCTTCTCTTTGTAAACCCATCCAAAGAAATATTTTCTTTTCATTCTCGGTAACATTCACACACACACATATATTTATATGTACAGTTAAAAGTTAAAATCATCTCACCCTGTCAGGTTTCTTTGTTCAGCTTTCATACCTTTCATATTACCAACAAACATTTATCCACCTTCACGGTGCTTTGTTATCATAGGTTTGGGGTTTTTTTAACAAGCTGTGGCCCTATAAGCTTCAGGGAACGTTGCTTATTATGACTATGCTTTGTTCTTCATTTTGTTTAGAAATGCACCTACACTCTATGCAATAGAAATTTTCTTTGCAAACAAATAAAAAATGTTCAATATAACACAAATTTACATCTCTGTCAAAAATGACACCTTTCTTCTCTCTGGCTTTTGTAATCATGAGAGTAGCAAAAAGTGGCTGATTCAGACATAGAAATTAAACATGTTCCCAGATTCATATTTGCAGTTTTCACATTTGTATTAGAATACACGTGTTTGTTATGAGACCTGTACTCCGTTCATTAAATTAAGCCTAATTTCCTGATCAAGGAATTATTCTCAATGTATAGCACTTCAAATCATATTTCAGTTCACTTGCAATGACAGTTGTAGGATTAGACATCCAAGCAACTGTATCATAGAATATTTATGAATAGAGAATATAATTAAGTAATTTATAAGCAAAAATCAGGAAAATGAAAGAACCATACTACGACAAGAAAAAAAGAGCAGTTATTCCATCTTCTCTCCTTTTTTTAGATTAGATTTGTGCTCTTAAGGATCCTGTGCTGCTTCTTATAAAAACAGGGTTTGATTTTACTGGCCAAATTCCAACTGCATTTTGCCTAACTAATTGCTTCTTGTGTTCTTAATTGGAAAAAGCATTCCTGAGTTTCCAGCCTTGCCTGATTTACTTTTATAGTGTCCTTAATTCAGTATAAACCTGGGACAGCCTTCACCAGGAGGTGATTGATCTTTGAGGGTAGACGATGGCACACTTAGCTATGCTGAGCATGTCCCAGATCAGTTGCAAGGTAACATCAGTTATTGCTTCTCAATATCCAGTAAAGCAACGCTCCCCTCCTATCTCTAGATTCAATCGGTTCTGTGGAAATCATCCTAAGCAAAATCCTCCTTTCCGTGCCTCAGACATGCATGCAAATGAGAGATGAGTGAATCCTTTTATTTCTAGATCAGGGGCAGCAGTGAATTGCCAGGGCTAGCTGGGTTACCCAGAGCCCTCCCATCTCTTTGTCCAGCGCTGCAGAACTTGGATCTTCTGAGGAGGAGAGACAGATGGCATCCGAGCGCTCGGTACTGCAGAGTAAGCTTTCTTGTGTCCTCTTAATCAGCAGTGCAGCCAGCTCCGCCTGTGTATCCTGTATCTCTTCCTCTTCCCCTTTCAGTCTATCCAAGAGCCAGGCATGGAAATTAATAGAATCTGCATATGTTAGGCTTAGCAGCTTGCTGACTCCAAAATGAAATGCTTTATGGTTTGTTAAATTCAACCAATCTGCTTGGAAGTTGATGCTGTTACTCCTGTGGCTCTCTTTTCTCTACTTACGAGGTTTGATATTCCTGTGTGTATGAAATGCTCAAGTGCCAGCAGACATTATGCTTGAGTTACGTAGTGTGGGAGTCCGACACGGAAATAGAATTATTTATTTTGAAATGTGACTTTAAAAGGTACAAAGTTCCTATTTAGGCAGCTGGTCACGGGAAAGGTGTGATGGGAGAGTGGAATGGAGAGACCTAACCAGCTGCTGCCGCATAGCAGCTGCTGCCACTGCTGCCCTTTGGCCAATTCAGGGGAGCTCTAAGGAAATACAGACTTTTAGAGGTCATTTGTAGGCAGGAAGGATACACAGTTGAGAATGTATCTGGGTTTTAATGAAAGCTTAGCCACCAATTTATTTGTATTTTGAGTTCGGGAAAGGCACTTGATCTACCTGTGCCTCAGTTCTTCTTCAACGAAATTAGGGTAAAAATGCAATTCCTTTTTCAAAAAGACCCTGAGAGCTGGTGTATAATACTTTTTGGCTGTATTTCCATGGCAGCTGATCAGACATGAGGTCTCTTTTTTTCAGACTTGCTGCTTGCAGAGAAAGCCTGTGCAGTACCAAGGGCAGCACTGAGGTTGTGGCGTGGAAATGTCAAAGCTTTCAGATCCCTGAAATGAGAGATGCTGCAGTACTAAGCAGTGTGAAAATTTCTCAGGTGAATCACCCTTTCTCCTTGTCACGCTCTGCTGCTTTATGAATCACATGCTATGGCAAGACAGTACTGTGGTATCTATCCCTCCCTCCTCGCAATTCCCCCCTCCCACCTCTGCTTCGGTGCCCCCACTTTACCATGTTTTATTGTCACTGTAGAGAGAGTAACACTGACCTTTTCTGTTCTGCTCTGCATTCTTTGTCTCCTCCTCAGTTCATTTACTTCAGCAATAAAACTACATGACTCTAGACAAGAGTTATTTACAACATCTGTTTGGAGGCAGTTTGACAAGGCTTGGGTAAATACAGATCTGGTGAAGTACCCCACACAGATTCTAAGCGATTGCTTTACAGGCTTCCAAACTAGACCCATTCTTTCAACACTGGATGTTTTCCATGGATTAATTGGGTCCGACCGTCAGTTAAGAATCAAAAGTGTTTCCATTTTGACCTATTGCTGGAGGTTATTCCACATCAGATGTGATGAATCTATGGTACACTGTATTCTCTGTGATGTGATATGTTGCATAACAGAAGCTGCATTTATTTAGCACCATGTTCAAATAAATAATGTATTAGTACAATGCTAATTTTGAGAAATTAGTAGGGCCATGATGCATCTGTGGGCTTTTCTTCTGAACATATCTTGTTTTTTCCATAAGCGTCCCATCCAAGTGGATTTTTGGTAAATGCGACCTATATCTGGATTTCTCTCTATCTGCAACAAGCAAGATTTTGTAGGTAAATCAGGCTGGAATCAGGAGGGGACCCTGTGTGTGCTGGTAGCCATGGGAGTATGGACGGCAAAGAGAAGGACAGCAGGAACAGCAGCTGACTGGCAACAGCTGGAGGAGATCACGCTGGTGGGACAAGTACTGAAGACTCCCAGGGAAGCCGGACCCGAGGTAGGGGTGTAAGACATGCAACAAATGGAGAACTCCAAGGCTGGAGGAGCTCCTAGCAAAAAGGAGGTGGGCTGGTGTGGGGAGTGAGGGGCTGAGCATGTGTTTGTGAGTAAGGCAGGAAAGGAGGAGGTTTGCAGTAACAGGCTGGGGTGAGCAGACTTGGGGCAAAAGAGTGAGAACTTGAGACTTGGGAGAAGGACAGGAGAAGGGAATGGGAACGTGATGGGAGGAGTGGAGTGCACAGCATTTGCAGGTCAAAAGTCCCTGCGGTTACTGAGGGGCAGTCTGTGTCCTTCCCACCTTGCATGGCAGGCACAGGCATGGAAGCACAGACGTGAACAGTGTTGTTCCCCACTCACCCCTTTAAGGCTGCTACAGAGATATTCTCCTCTCTCCCCTGCTCCACTTTTTGAGCTTTTGGAAATGTGATAGCTCAAAATGACCACCTCAAATTTAGGTAATCCAAAACACTGGGGTAAATGGTTGTATCACAGTATTATATGACATATTCTGTATATTAAATGTGATCAGTCGACACTCAAAAGTTTACTTTCAACAAGCATAGTGTTTTATTTGGTACAGGTAGGAACTTCCCTTCCTCTCATTAATCCATTGCATCTATTTTTCACCGTGATGAAAAACAAGCGCAGATACAGCAACCTTCCAGGACTTAAAGGGGGTCTGCAGGAAAGATGGGGAGGGACTTTGTCAGGGAGTGCAGTGATAGGATGAGGTGGAACTGTTTTAAACTGAAAGAGGGTGGGCTTAGTTGTTAGGGAGAAATTCTTTACTGTGAGGGTGGTGGGGCACTGGAACAGGTTAGCCAGAGAGGCTGTGGATGCCCCTTCCCTGGAAGTGTTCAAGGCCAGGTTGGATGGGGCTCTGAGCAGCTTGATCTAGTGAAAGGTATTCCTGTCCACACCAGTGGAACGAGACATCTTTAAGGACCATTTGTACCCAAACAATTCTGTGATTCTGTGACTACGCAAACATTTTTGTAATGTATTCTGGCAAACTTTTCCTATATGAAAAATTGCTGCATTGTAAATTCATCACTGGAGTGCATGTAAAGTACTATCAGTCAGATGTTTATCTCAGTAATAGCACTGGATTTCATTAGCAATGCTCCATAAGTACATTGGTGTAACTGAAATTACAATTTAGTTCAAAACAAGAATAGGAATATTTTGTACATGAAAGATGAAAAAAAAGGCCTTAATATAAGTTCTTAATCCTCTCATATGCTCAACTCCAAACACTTAATTAATCTAGCTTTAGTATTTACTTTCTTCGACTTACCAAAAGGAGGAGAAATAAAAAAATAGAACTATATTTCTTTAAAGAAACCTGAATAAAACTGAAATGCTCTGGGTCAGCTTTGCAGCTTGTGAAAAATCAATGTTGCTTCAATTACTCTGTTGACTTCAGTGTATTGGTGTTGATTTACAGTAGTGGGGAGCTACACAATGATTAATAACAAAAAAACCTTGGACTTTCAGAGCAATTCCTATCTTGAGA
This sequence comes from Mohoua ochrocephala, assembly GCA_013398855.1. NCBI lineage: Eukaryota > Metazoa > Chordata > Aves > Passeriformes > Acanthizidae > Mohoua > Mohoua ochrocephala. The sequence continues at coordinate 332,357 of VZTA01027916.1, read as the reverse complement.
CTCGTAATTGCTTGTCAAACTCTCTCTTTGTCTTACAGTTTGTGAAGATAAAGAATTGTATTCAGGAGTTCATAAACACTTTTAGTTCAAGACAATTACAGATTTATTCAGAAAAATGTCTTATTAAGAAGTCTTATTTAATTTTCTTATTTTTATGTACACGATATAAGCAAGAGAAATGCCTGGAGGCAGTTGAAATTGTTGTTTGTGAACCGTCCTTTCAAGAGGTATAAAACCTTTCTGAAAAATCAAACACAGCTTTCAGTCCTGCTGTCTTACTGCAGACAAGTTGAGTAAGCGTCTTAAGTCTAAAATCTTGGGAAGATACCATAAAAACTATCCTCCCTTGAGGTTATCCAGGTCACTCACTACTGTTCACTCCGTGTTCCCTTCAGTTTGCTGCATAATCCACAGATGTGGTCCAGCCATTTCTTTCCTCAAGGAGAATTTTTTTCTTGTCCCCATCAAGCTTTTCTTAGTTCTTTTTTGGGGGACTCTAGGCCACTTTATTCATTCTCCAGTGATTTTTTGCATGAACTGTAATGCATTTGAGACTCCAGTCAACTTTTCATGGCTATTTAAGGGAAGAGGGTACAAGGATGACCCTCTGTAATACCTGTGTAGGGATCAGAGATAATTACAGTTGTTACGATGTACGAATTCCTCCAGCTAGTAGCATTAAAGTTCCAAAGGATGCCTCATGGAAAACAGGGGCTGGAAAGGATGTCTGTCTGGTGATGTCCTGCAACTGATCAGCTCGGTCTGTCCTTGCTACTGATTGGACCTGGAGGCATGGAGTTGCAGCACGCCACATTCAGGATATTTTCCTCTAACGTCTAACATCCTAGGTTGTTGTAGTCTTTTTGCTTAATTCTGCTTCACTTAATTCCAGTATAGGAGTAAAACCCCCTTTGGCCTACAAATACCACACAAGATAAAATATTTGTTTATCCTTCAGATCCCCTTTCTTGTTATCAGCCCTGTGTCCTTTCACATTGAGGTGTATTCACCTCCAGACTTAGTCCGTATTGAGATCATCTAGAGGCATGATAGCGAAAAATCCTGGTGAATCTGCTGGATAACAAAGAGCAACAACCCACATTACATCAATGTAGTTGAAGAAATTGGAATCTGTTTCAAGTGTCTGTAAAGAACTCTGTACTCTCCAGGAGCAGAAACAGTGATGGGTTTTACTAAAAACTTCATCCAATTCCCAAATATGGGACCCTAATACTGTGTTGTACATGTTTGTAGGTAGCCATGACTCAAGAACAAATTTTTGGTTTAAATGGGTGATTTGATAGGTTTGTGATACCCATTTAAAATACTTCCTATTCTTAGACTGATGCCAACCCATTTCAATACATGATGAAAGCACTGTCAGAGAGTACTCAATCATACCTATTGCACAAACATGAGAAGTGGAACCTGTATCTCCCATCTGTTGAAGCACCTAAAGCATTAGGACTTTGATTCATGCTGAAGATGACTAAATATTTTAGTACTTTAAATAACAAAGAACAATAGTATCAGGTACTTTTAAATCTGTAGATTGTACTGCATGTCAAATTCCTAGCAAGTTATTCAAATTTGAAAAGCAGAAAAGATTCATTGAAATCTTGACTAAAATTGTTTAAAATAAAACCCTATTTTCTTCAATAACTGTCTGCAAGATGTAGGCACAAATCTTCACGCTCAAAGTCCCTCACGCCCTGTTCAATAATTGAGTGTGGGTCTTGATATGAACGATGCAAACCTTCAAAAATCGTAATTGCACATGTAAAGCTAGAGTAATTAGGCATTATTTCTACATCTTTTAGAGCACAGACAATAATTTTAATGGAACTCTACATAACTTTCAATAAAATCACATCCTGGTTCAGTACCACTATTTGCAATTTGTTTCTTAACATTGGAACATTTTTGTTTTGTTTTGTAAATTAGTCTTCATGGATTAGCACAGCCATCTGGCTAAAGTGCTTTAGGAATGTGCTTTGCAGAGTGCACTCTCCAATATTGTTTCTTTTTGATTATGGTTATTAGTTATGGCTGAATGTAGACTAATGCCATCAGCAACTTGCATGCTGGGGTTGGGACAGGCTTCAAAGGCTATGACTTTTATGTTCTGGACCTTTCTTTGGATTTGCTTTGAAGAATATATTTGGATTTATAATACCAATATTTTGGAAAACGCACTGTTTCTGAACAACTGTGTTTTTTAAGAAGCTGGGACATGAGCCAGCTGCAAGTGGATGCTGAGATTATTCAGAGACTTATGGCAGACAGGGATGATCAGTCAGAGTCAGATGCTGGATGAGGCAGGCCTCTGTCAGATATTTGGCTCTCAATGCTTTTTTAACTGCAGAATGTGATACCAGGAGTAGTGGTACAAATGAAGAAAATAACCTCAGCAAAGGGATAGAGCAATTAAAAGCTCTGCAGGAGAGGTACAGTGCAAAGGACAACCAGGGAAGGTTAAATGAGTGGATGCCAGTAAAAATAGGATGATTGGTCAGAAAGTAGCTTTTTTTTGCGGGGGGGGAATAGTATTGCACTATTTTAACAGCTTCCAGTTAGCTCAAGCAGAAAAAGGTAACTATAAAACTTTAAAGAAACGTACCAGGAAAAATACATTATTGAGCATTTAGGACTACTCAGACTGTCTAAATTTGGTCTTATGAATTAGGTAACTAAATTAGAGAGATATTTTTCATATGTTATTAATGAAGAGAGAGAGAAAGGGAAGGGCTGAAAGAAGGAGGCTCCTTAAAGAATAATTCAAAATCCAGTTGTCCTAGTAAGGAATTCTTCTGTGTCCTCACTAACTGTTCACAAGTGCAACAGGCAGGCTAAAACTAGTCCATGATGAAACAACAAGGATTTGATAACAAAAAATTATTTTGTCCACGGCAGCAGCAGTAGAGAACAGACAATGCTCAGATAACGCAGTTCTGATAAAAGAAGCTTGAAGCAGAAAGACATGTGGAGGTCAAAGTAAGCCTGCAACAAACCAGCACATGCTGTGGTAAATAACACAAGCTGAGCTTGGCTTGTTAGTCATAACATAAGACAGAGGAATTTCAGTGAACGTATCGCTGCAACAATTTGCTGGTACCAGCAGAGCATGCTGGTGTACATACAGTGAAACAGCACCAAAACCAGCACCTTCGGTTCTGAAAAAAATCACCACCACAGCAAAAGCCAATACTTGCAGTAGAAGATGGAGACCTGACAGTAAATGGGATACTTCTCTGTCTATTTTAATTGGACAAAGATGTACAAGGCAGTATAGTGCCCCAAAAAGTACCGGAGCAATGAAGAAAAGACTACCAGCAGCTCAAGAAACTACTTTAAGCCCCCACCTCTGTCTCCATGCAGCATGTTAATTTGCAATAGTATTATATTCAAAGTACTCATTACTGAATTTAAAATGATTATAGAATCATAGAAGTACTTGGGTTGGGAAGGACCCTAAAGGTCATCAAGTTCCAACACCCCTGTTATGAGCAGGAATACCTTTCACTTGACCCAATTACTCAGAGCTCCATCCAACCTGCCCTTGAACATTTCCAGAGATGGGGCATCCACAGCATCTCTGGGCAACCTGTTCCAGTGCCTCACAGCACCACCCTCACAGCAATGATTTGTTTTTCTAGTATCTAATCTAACACCTCCCCTCTTTCATTTTAAAGCCACTCCCCCTTGTCCTATCACTGCCTGCTTTTGTAAATAATCTCTCTCCATCGTTCTCCTAGGCTACCTTTAGGTACTGGAAGGCCACAGCTAGGCCATGCCAGAGCCTTCTCTTTTCTACTTTTTGCTCAAATCGATAGAACAATCTCAACTGAAGTTCGGGAGAACAGAACAACTGAGGAAGAGATGAAGGATATCTTCCAAGGCAAAAGGAAGATCTCTGCAGAACAGAATGGAAAGGCTCGTGGCTGGACCACAGTTTGTGACCCCAGCAAAAGCCCATGCTAAAGCCTATGCTAAAATAATGTCGGAAACGCTTTTTCCTCAGGAAGAGGTGGGACGTATAGAGGGAATAATTTTTCACATTTAAAGAAGAAATTAAACACTTCATGGAAGTAATGCTTCACACAGCAAAAATAAGCAAATATATAAAAGGAAAAACTTTCTACTGTTTCTGCTCTTTACACAGGAAGAAATTCTAGATGAAATTATGTCAAATATTTTTCTTGTCTTTTTGTATCTGCAGGGTTCTGTCGGGTTCTGTTGGCAAAACAGAGTGCATATTAGTGCACACTGTTTTATGAGATGTTCCCCACACACTGCCACATCTGTTTTGTTTGGCATGAGGTGTTTCACCAGAAAGTGTCATGGGTTGTTTTTGATGTAGAGGAAGAATGTTTGCACAGAGGTTGGCTTTGATCTAAGAGAGACCATCTGAAAAGTCTCACGTAAAAATTGGGGTAGCAACAAGATTACTGGGCCAAAGCTGAACAAACACAAATATCATCCATAATAATGGAATTAGTGGGCTACAATTAGCAAATGCCACAATATATATGGAAATTCCCTGAGGTACTGGTCTTCACTGGTAATTCTGTCCAACAGAGAAGGGGTGCAAGTAGTCACTGGAAAGACAATTGCTGTAGAACTCATGCCTAACCCAGCTTACTTGCATGAGCAATCTGAGGGTAGTGCTTTGCCAGGCAGCCTGTACTGCAATATGCCTGGAGCAGAAAGTTTAAGGGAATTTATGACACTGAATTATAGAGTCTGTCCTATGAGAAATGGCCATGGATAGCTCAAGAAGGCCGCAAACACACTCCTCTTACAATTGTACAGTCAAACCAAGAGACTGCTAACTTATTTGTCACCAGCAAAAACTGATAGACATGCACGAACGAATCAACGTGGAGCCTGTGGCCTCAGTTCCTGGACATAAAAACCCACAAAAACCAATAAAGGAAACAGAACACTGAGCCTGGATTCCTAAGTAAACATGGTACATGTATCACTGTCTCTGCTGACTCCTAATCCAGTAACCTTTGAAACTGTGGACCAGTCTCAACTAAGTCTGACAGAAAAGCAGTTGTCTCAAAGACACCAAAATATTATATAAGCTTTGCGAAACTGGATACCTGTGCGAAGAAGAGAGATGGTATCGGTCTCTGCAGTGAGGAAGCGCTGCAGCACAAACTCAGCCTTTATTAGACACCAGAGAAACCACAAGAGGGACATTATGAATGCTCTAGTTAAAGGAAAAGCTTCGGTGAGAGGTAGCAGGTTATTAAGCAGCTGGGAATCCAACCACGAGACAAATCCATAGACTTCATTAGTTTTGATGCTCACGGAAATAGTTGTTATTTATGGGATGCCAGCACTCACTGAAACCTCCCATTAATGACTTCCTGCCATAGCCAAAAGCAGCTACACAAACATACCATTTTTTTCACCTACCAAAATATAATTTGCAAATTGAATACAAAACTGGGAGTGGTTTGATGCTAAAAAACCCCAAACAATAGACCAAAACAAAACCACAACCTTTTTGAACACCTAATAGCAGAACAAGGTCGAGGTCTATGTTACCTACATGCTAACAGTTCCTTAAAAAGGGAACTGGGTTCTTACAAAATGTAGGTTTTGACTCACAGCGTTCCTGCTGAGAATGAGTTCCCAGAACAGTAATTAAGACTAATGCACAGGACAACATATTTCCAGTCGCCAGCTAATTGGAAGACATCAGTAACAAGAGGAAGGCGATACTAAAAGGCACGGGGTTGGTGATTCCAAAGACACTATGGGGGAAAAAAAACTTCTAAAAACTATCTGGAGGTCATTCAGGGATTTAAAAACCTAGAGAGAGATTCTTCTGTACTGGCCTTAAATGAACGTTGACATTAAAGTAGTTGTTAGAGCTCTGTGAAAAATACAGAGCAAGTCAAGTGAAAGAGCCCATGTTGATGGCACATGAAAAATAGGTTTCCTCAAGCAAGACACACACTCCTGTGCTCTTTCATGGGCATATCACTCTACTTTTTTTTTCTGGTTTGGTTTCTTTTTCTCTTCAGTCAAAAATATTAATCAATATAAAGATGATCCTCTTTGTAAATGGAATTTCTGAACGTCCAGGACCTTCTGCAGAAACAGGGAAATGGTATTTCCTGTGCTGAAAGTTAGAGCTATGCATCTACTCTTTTGTAGCTACAGCTCTTTCTTTTCTTTCCATTTTTGTGAGAGATACCAGGTGCAAATATAATATTTTAGCCAAGTGAGTCTGCAAACAGATGCCGTGTAATGGATGTTGAACTCAGTTTTGGAAATTGCAAAGAATTGGCATTTCTCAAACACTTTTTTTTCTCGTTAGAAGAATTTGTATACAGCTAGAAGAGTGAGGGGAATCATAAACCAGACATTTTCTCTTTAACCTTGGCCTGCATAATTATGATGGGGTTTACAGAGGACAGGCTCTGACTTTAATGATTTGCACATGACTCACACAGACTACAACAAAACACATTGTAATTCTTTCAGAGCAATACAGTTTTCCCACAAAAACTGCAGATGCAATAACTGTCTATGGAAATTATTGTTTTTCTTGCCAAGCTGTAGACATACAAAGTAGCCTCCAAGAACAGGGCTAATTTATCTGACTTCTACTTATGTATTTTATAGAAAACTCTACAACTTGCTTTTTGCTCTCTTCACAGCTATGGTCAACTGCAAATCAGCTATAACTTCAAGATATTTTCATACAGGATACCCATTTTTGCGTTGTCGTTGTTTGTAAAGTTAAAAGTACAATTCTGGGCCACTTTTCTTGGGTTTAACTTAATGTCTGACCAATCTTATGTGCTTTCACTTGTGGCATCAGAGGTTATTAGGATACTTTGTTTTCTACAGATAGGCATTCTCACTCATCAAGCATGAAATCAAATTAAAAAGAAGGCAAATGCAGGGAAAAAAAAGTAAATTATTCAAAGTCTTTTAAAAGTTTTTGATGATCCGGAATCAAGAGGTTATGTTCTCTGTGATGTATTGCATTCATTTGTGTGTTTTGTGGTTAATGCACAGAGCTCTTCCCAAAGAGTTTCCAGATACCTCTTTCATATAGTTTTCTTCATATTTTCAACTTTATCCCCTTTCTTTCTCCAGTCTTTCACAACCAAAGGAAATCAAATTCTAATTATCTTCTTTCATTAGCACGGACATAACTTTTTCATTGTGTTTCTTTCTATTCCTTAACTAGTTTATGTTATTTTTCTGTAATGTCTGTTTTTCTCTCCTTTGCTCTGCTTTGGTTTCCCAGATCCTTAGCTCACTACTGAGTGCTCAAGCTATTTCCCAATTTCCCAAATTGCACCACGCAAACAACCTCTTTCTGCTCCTAGAAAATGCACATCCCCAGACTCTCGCGGGTTTTTTCTCTTAGCCGATGTTCTTTTCATGCTCCACAGTAGATGCCTCCTGTACCAGAGAAGCATGGCAGGGCCCTTCAGCTGCAGGTGTGGCTATTGGAGCATTTCACATACACCAACTCTGTATCCTTAAATATGTATGACATTTGTGACTTCTGCTTGGATTATTTACTTTACTAGTTCAATCAAACAACTTATCAAATTATTTCTACCAACTGTTAGCAGTTTCATTATCTGCTGTAAAAGCAACCACAGCTAAGTGTGGGGGTGGAGGTGGGGGTGTTCCATGAATAAAATATCTTTCTTCATGAGCTTATTAAAAACATTTGCAATAAGCAGTCTACCTACCAGATCACAGCTTTGAGAAAATGATTACTGTTTTTCTTTGGCATTCAAGAACACGCTGAGCAAGTGTCAGTTTGGGGAGCCGATTCAGGCGAACAAATTCACTCACATTGAGTACCATGAGCTTTGCCTCTTGTCTAACAAGTTCCTGATCCTGCTAAAAACGTGTCATGTAACTGTGAGACAAATGTGTCAGAAAATCAATTGTCACACTGCATCCATTTCTTGAAACTGACAATGTTTTCATTGAGTTCATTAAACAATTGGTATCACCCTTTGGAGTAACAATTACAATGCAAGACAAGTAGCCTCTCACACTCAGTCTTAATCAAGGTACATGTGCAAGTACATGCACATATATCAGTATACATACACCTGTCTATATATCTTTAGCAGGAACTAATATTTTGTCTTTATCTAAATGACAAGATACCTTTTTCCCTTTCTCTTTTTTTCTTTTTTTTCCCCCCATTAACTGTGCTGTCTTTGGTGTAAGTACACAGGCAAAAAGCTCATCTGTGAGCTAATTTCCCTTCAGGGTTTGAAAGAGGCCATTACCTACTCCATACCTCATCACTGAAAAACACTCTGTGCCGCCAGCGTGGCAGAATTCTGTGTCACTTGGATCTTCCCTTATTTGTAGAAGTGATAAGTACTGGATCTGTCAAGTGACAAAATCATTGACTGTGACCTAAATTCTCCCTAAAACATGGTATGGAGAGAGAACCCACACACATTGCATTAACGTCTCAATACTACTCTACAGTTGCTTACTTTGACCTTTCTGAGAAAAGGATAAGCTTTTCCACAGAAAGGAATAATCACCTCTCTAAAAGGTTTGTTCCCACTTTATGGCAGAGTTGAAAGTTTCTGATTTATCTTCATTCGCTCATTGTATTTCCATTTAACTGGAATTACCACAACTTGATATCTGTTCCTCTTCTACTCACAACAAATTCCATGCAGACTTCGAGCCCTAAAGAGGAACTTTTGATATGTTGTCAGATTAGACTTTTGCTTTTGTTAAAAATAATGAGCAACATTTGAAAATTACGAAAGCATTAATCCCTCCAATTAGTTTATGAGCTCTTTACTGTGATCATGAGAGCTGTAGACCCTAAACTCCATTCTAATCATGAAGTGAGAACACTGAAGCTACTGAGATAGTCTAGTTTGAAGAGATTGTAGAGAAAAAATGACTAACAGTGGTGAGTTATGTTGTTTCTAAGAGCAACCAGCTTTGCTTCTGTTTTGTTGGCAATCTTGTTGGCTGACATTTAGAACAAAACGTAATTGTTTTGACTGCAAATACTTGCAATTGAAAGATAATAGTCCATGAAAATGCCTTCCTGAAAAATATGCTTATAAAATTGTGCAATCAGATGGCTTTTGTGCTCATGTGCCTTTGTTTCAGACATTCAATTGCTAAATACTGGGACATTAAATCCTAGAGACTGTATTTTTTGGAGTAAATCAGTTGATTGCTATCAAATGCTATCTTCTGAAACAAGCTGTTTTAATAATAACACTTGGGGGACACAATATTTAGCAGCAAACAGTATTCCTCAGTGTGTATCAGAAGACAGATAAATGATAGTCCAGGTATTTCTTATCTATCCTTTTTAGGCTATAAGCAAATTATGTATTCAATTGCTTAAAAGAATGTTGTGAATTAAACTTATACAAATTGCAACTGGGATATTAGGATGTAGACTAAAATAATATAGTTTTTAAAGATGCTAAACATTACAAAATTATTGCTAGGTTAAAGAAAACTCTTAGGTTTCTGTCAATTCTAAGTGAAATAAAAATAAAAACTAAATTGATAGTGGTAACTATACTATTTTCTTTTCCTCAAATTAGTATTTCAAAGAAGCCACGGGAATACCTACTGTTAAATTTCTTGGCATAAAATGGCCACTTCCCTTTCCAACTTTCTGTGAATGATTCATAGGTTAGTTTCTTTTTTAAAAAACTTGAGGTGACACCTTTTGATCTGCACATGGATTCATGAAATCTGACAAGTAGCTCTAAAATCAGGACAGACCATTATTACAGCACAGCAGAATTAGAAATCACTCCTTTTGTCTAATCAAAATTTCTGGAGGAATTCACCTCACATAATTCCAGTTTCTGCAATCAAATAACCAGTGTGACGTCATCTGAACCCTGCATACTCTCAGAAGCCTAAATTTTCCAATCATAAAAGGAGAATATAATTCCTTGCTTTTGTAATAAAATACCACTCCTATGAATAATTTTATTAGTTCAAGCTAGGCCAGTGTGGCGGAGTTAATGTTTCTGTAGAATGTCACACTGAGATTGTTTGATGGTACAAAATGCAACAAGGAAAAGAAGAAAAAGAGGCAATGAGAGGACATTTTTTGCAAACCATTTGAAATTATTATAGTTTAGTTTGTTGAATAGGTACTGAATTTTCAAAGACATGAATTCTGAATTTTAAAAAATGTTACAATTAAAACCATCTTTGTCATTAGTACTCACCTTGCTTGTACGTGTGCCCTATCATACGTGTTTTTGATTGCCCAGACAGATAGTTAAAAAGTGAATATGGATCTGAGCTCAGGATGTGCAGGGTCCGTGAAATGAGGAAAATGGATTAAAAATCAACCTAAAATTAAAAAAATAAAAAAAGGGAAAGAAAAGAAAACCAGAAAAAAAGTAGAAGAATTGACTATGAGAGTTTACATTATTTTACTATTTTATATTCTCCTTTATCATATCAAGCTGTAGTGACACTGTTAGTTTTGTTTCAATTTTTCTGCCAGTGATGACATTTTGCATTTTCTTCAGACAAAAACCTGATGGCTTTGCAGGAGAGAAACAGTGGAAATGAGTACAGGCAAAGTTAGGTCAAACACACAGATCAACTCAACTAAAAATAAAGAAATACGTATTTTGTCAAGTCTCTTTGTTAGGTGTTATTTGTAATAAAACTGCATTACAAGAGTTATATTGATTGATGGACAGAGTTAAAAACAGAAGGGTTATATTACAAGATTTATAAAATCAATGTTTGACAGGTCCGATACAGCAGAATAAGAAAGCCTTTTTTTAAGGCTTTTTTATTATCATTATATTCTTTTCTATTTTGTGGAACTGACTATTATTATGACAATATAAAACCTTTTGAGATACATACAATTTTTTTTTAATATTGTGGTTATCAGTTATTTGACATAGAGAAAAATAGCTATTACACAAGTCTTTCTTCATATTTTAATCTGTTCAAATTCCAACTCATTTTTCTGAATGTCTTGGCAGTTCTGAAGGTGGTGTGAGGAAGGGCAACCAGCTTTAACATATGAGCTTATAGTGACAGTAGTAGGAACAAATGTTGGTGAGAATTTAATTTGCGAAAGCTTTGATTCCAGACCACAAGAGCACATTTTAACAACGTGAAAATAATCAATGATGACTCCATTTTACAAGCACTAAAGGAAGCAAAATGCTCAGAAATGGGATCAATGACCCAGAAAACAAGCTCAAATTCAAAGGTGATTTGATGTTTGGAGCTTCTGAAAAAGTGCGGACTGAGGAGTGTCTTTCTGATAGCAATTATAAAATAATTAGTTATTAAATTGAATTAATAGATTTCATGAGCAGCTGATATATGTTCCAACAAGAAGAATAAGATTTCTACAATAAGTCTGGTCTCAAACTGGGAAAGTTTTGGAGTATGAAATGCAATTCAAGATAAAATTATTTATCTAATACAAAAAAAAAAAAATCCCTGAATTACAAATCAGTGGAAGCTGGGAGAGGATTATGGGGAGTACGAATAAGAATTTCCTCTTATACTCTTTGATATAACATGAGGTATTTGCCTTGGGCACTTTGCAGCATATAGACATCAATAAGCACCTCTTGTATGTTACCCATGTCATCTACCACTGGACAAAATTCCCAAGAAACAGGATTCAGGGGTATGTGAATCCTTGGCCTGATCTGGCAGGATAATTGTTATGTTCTGTTCTTAAAACGTCCTAGACCAGTTTTATCAAAAGCCCTGGGGATGACCACCAAGTAATGCTTCATAAAACAATCAGCTTATGCCCTGTTAGCTGCAAAGATAATTTCAGCACTTTATTCCGTCTTCATTATTTTGGTAAAGGAGAACCAGCACTGTGGGAAGCACGTCAATCACTGACACGCTCTTTTTTCCATAGAAGCCAATCACGCACCGTGGACAGTGTGGAGCAGAGGAATATTTTTCAAAAAGTCCAGGCAAAGGCATGATATGTGTAAGAACACTAAAAGAATATTTTAGGTAGAAAAAAAAAAGTTTGCGTGTTTATGGATGGATTATGGTGTTTCCCATAAGCAACCATCGCTGTCAGAATAACTACTCAATTTTATGCTTCTGTCCGTGCTTCAGTCAGACGATCATCATCCACGTGAGTGATGTGCATTTGCAACATGACCAGCAGCCTTGACAGTGACAAGAAGGAAGACAGACACTACTGTTGTGTTCATGCACAAAGCAATTTTACCCAAGGAGGAGACAGCAGAAGAGACTGACTACAATCATATGATCCCTCTCACTTTCATTTCAAATCATCCTGAACTGCATTTGCGCTGACCTGGTCCGTGGTTACTCAATTTGATACAGAATACAAAGAGACAGTCAGAAAATGTAACAAAAAAAAAAAAATAAAAAAAGGAAAGCAGGACTAAAATAGCAATGGTGTGGTATGTGCTTTCTAGTGCTCTTCTCTAAAGATTTGCATTAGTAGGAAATACCTATTTCGACAGCCTGAGAGAGGCAAGGCTGCTGCCACTCCGCATCCCCAGGTCCAACCAGTAACGAGGCTGAGCGTGTATTCCCAGTTGACACACGCAGTTGAGCACATGTGTACAGCACAAAACACACAGATATACTCTGCTGGCCAAACAGATCACGTACAGACACACAGACCACTCACACCAACACTGACAGCACCACCACCCTCATCCCACTCTCTGCTCCAGCTGAGGAGGGTGGAGGTCCATATATACACACCTCCAAGGTGGAGTCCTCCAGCAGGAGGCCTTGGTGTGTCCAGCAGCTGCTCCTGGATTCTGGTCTCCCCAGTTACTGCCACCTGGACATACAAGTTCTCAAAGCCGCAGCCCCACTCCCACTGCTGGTACAGACTCATCACACACACACAGAGCTGGAGCTGTTGGGGATTCCCCTGGTTCCTATAGCCCCCTCCCTGTGCTCCTGTCCCTAGAGACCAGCGGCCACTCCCAATCCAGAGGTGGCCCTCACAGACCTCCAAACCCATCTCTGCTCCCAAACCCCTTTACCTACTCACTGACTCATCTGCATTTTCTTTGCCAACAATCACACCCACACTTGCTCCAGCTGCTGCACCACAGCCAATCCCCTCTACCCCCATACACACAGGGAATAAAGAGCCCTTTACTGGAAAACAGTTGGAGTTATTAAGGAGGGAGGACAGACTGTGCGGGTCAGGAGCGGAGCCAAGCAGAGCCGAGCCCAGCCCAGCCCAGCCCAGCCAGACAACTCTTCACACAGGTGACCCCTTTTATTCCCTTGTTCCACACTTGTTACTGACCCAATCTCTTAAACCCCTACTTTGTCCTGCTTTTGGTTCCTCCTCTGAATACCCATGATGAATTCTGTGTAATCCCCAAAAGCTCTTGCCCTGCACCACCTTATGTGTGCCATACCTCCAGCTAGTATGTCCCCTTAGTAACCTGGAGAGCTGCTCTCCGTCACACATGGTGATAGGTTTCATACCTGGACACCAGGCTCTGCTGGGTCATCCTGGGAAGGGACCAGAGAGGGTCTCCTTTCCGCTGAGTCCTTACTTTGCTTTCCTATCTGCCATTGTCACTATGCTCGTTTGGGCTTGCAAAGACGGGTCTTTCATGACTCTCCTGTGGTGGCAGTGGTGTTAACCAAACAATCTGTCAGTAGCCTAACAAACCATGCATTTAAACCTAATTAATATCTCTTATTTAAGCCAAACAAAGTTAGACAACAACAAATAAGAACAGAAGAGCATATGCAAAGTAAAAGAGTAGGGAAACAGTCAGAATCTACAATGTCATACTGTTTGTGATTGTTACATAAACTGGGATTCCAATTAGAAGCATTTTCTCATGCAGCCATTCATTCTTGCTAGAACAAAAGACACCACACACCACCAGCACTCTGAGAAGTCTGTTAGTGCTTAGCTCTCCTAGAGAGGGGCAGGCATCTTCTATGCAGGGCTACAGAAGTTCATCATTTGTCTGGATTATTGTCTCCCTCACAGTCAGCAGAGCACACCTTCGGCACCAAGAGCTGAGGTAACGCAGTACTTCATTCATGCCTTTAATGTGACTGCCACAAATGGACAGCAAAGATAAATGATAGGAACTTTCTAAGTACTTGATGAAGCCTCAGCCTGAGCACAGGCAGAGCATTTTGAACCTTTTACCCTGCTTTACTGCTTTCTGTGGCAGTAAAATATCCTGAATTTGATTAGAGCCAATACCATGGGCAACAAGCAACAACTGAGGATCTTAGAGATCTTGCATAAACAACTGGGTGAAGAGACCACAGCCACACTACTGAATTCCTCACAAGATGGAGTATCATGGCAGTAGGGAACTACCTGGGAGACCTTGAGACTAAAAATCTGTACAGTGAGAGGCATGAACGTTCTTTGGAAACTATGGTCAATCTTGTCATGTCGAGGACCAAATTCGAAGGTCTTGAAATTATTATTTCCCTTCTCCTAGCAATTGGACTTTTCACAGGATTTCCATTCAAGTGTCAGACAAGGAGGCACTACAACTAACTGTTTGAAGCAAGATGTGGCAAAGAATTAACCTGGTAGATAGATTACATCTAGGAAAAATGATCAGCCAGTGTTAGGCAAAGAAATGTAAATACATAAATGTATATAAGGTGAATTGCTTGTGCTGAAACGGACACTGTAGCAAAAGGCTGACCCACCATAGAGATCTACGTCGTACAGCACACATCATTTTGTGAAATACAGCACTGAGATGACATGTTGATAAACATTGCTCTTTTATGATACACAAAAGGTGAACATCCACGCTATGAGCAGTTTGACAGTGTAGCTCACTGAGTGTTGATAATTCATCAAAGACACCAGGCAGAAGACTGCAAGATGTTTCAGCTTTTCCTCTCAGACGGAGCCCAAAGGGTTGCAGCAGGCACTTGTCACACGAGCTGTCTCCTGTGTGCAAACGCAGGGCTTGGTCCTCCACTCTCTCCTGTAGAGCATGAATAAAATATCACAGAGACTGCAAAATGAAATGTATTTCCGTGACAGCGGTGTCCAGATGACACCCTCGAAAAGAAATGCTTGTTTTACACAGGGCTTAACCAATCTACGCAATTTACTGTCACAAGCTATTTTTGTGGCTTACAGTTTAGCAGATTTCAAAGCAGGATAACACTTTTACAGACATAATAAGAACACCTGCATTCACATTAAGTCAGATAAAAGGAAAACACAGGATGGGTATTAATACATATAGAAAGGGTAAGTTTCTCTTTGTCTGGACAACGCCTAGCATAAAGTGAACTGATTTCTATTATATAAGGAAAATGGATAAAAAACTAAAGGCTAATCTATCAGGTATAAGCCAGCTTTAACTGTTTAGTGTTAGAGAAAATACACAAGCACATTATTATCTCACAATTATATAAACATTTCTTGCACCTTCCTCTGTAATATCTGATACGAGCTACTGTCAGGGAGAGGATATCAGAATACTAATGGCATGAGTCATCATGGCAGTTCTGGTGTTTCTTCTTCATAACGCATCTAGGACTTTTTTGATTATGACAGAAATATCAAAATCACACAAAATACCATAACACCACAATATATAGAAGTGAAACTAAAATAGAACTACAATCTAATTTCCTGCATCCACTCCAACAAAAAAATTAAAGAAGTGGGGAACACAGGCTTTTTTCCCATACTAAAATATTTTGTAATTTTTTGTTAGTAGCTAATCCCCTTATAATTAAGCTTCTCCCAGAGAGTTTGGGGTTTTTCCAACAGAAAATCAGAGAGTTGAGATGCAATTAATTTTGCAATTTTGTTCATCTTTCTTTCAGGTTAGTTCCCTTTTTCAACCCTCCACTCTATGAGTCTGGTCCTTTAGGACTCTAAATTCTTCAAATTAAACACTCCAGACCTGGTCATGGAAATCTGACCTAGGAAGTATACAGGGGAAATGTAGCACCACTCAGGTTTGACATCTCATGTCCTGACTTTTATTTGTCTCCTACTGTTCTGCCTGGTTCAGAACTGAGAGGTCTTCTAGAGTTCACGTGAACAAAATGGCTCGAGCTCCATATACCATGTGTGCAAGAGTTCCCAGCAGAATAAGCATCTGTTCTGAGAATTTCTTTAATAAAAACTGAAAATACTAACAACCCTGACGAGCATAGCAGAAATTGTGAAACGGAAGCAAGTGACCCATACACGTGGGAACAAGCTAATATTCAGCCCCATGGTGGCCTCGCATTAGTGCTGTGGTTTGTTCTTCTTCCTATTATTCTTCACTGTGTTTTCAGATACCCATTTCCTCTCACAGCTCTTCCCCTGACAGCCGACTTGTTCCTCACCACTGCACTGCTGAGTACATCTTTGATCTGCACTTCTCTCGGGCAACCCACACAGCGTGCATTTTGTACTTAGTCCTCCCTGTTGTTTCGATTTACATTGTTAAAGCAGCCATAAACTACTTCATGCACCTTGGGTATGTTCGACGAGCAAATATTTCTAAGGGCTTGCCTGGTGCAGGTGTTCTTCCCCTGGTCAGGAATCACCAACAAGATTCATATCTACAGAATCCAACGAGTTTAAAATCTCCACCGTCCCTTGGCATGGCGGTGCATGGAGGCTGTGATAGGGCTTGACCGGTCGTTCTTCAAATTTCCATCTTTTCCAGAGTTTTGCATGCTGCATAACACAGGAATGAGGAGGCCAAAGAGAGTATGGGAGTGAGAACATCAATTTGGATTTTATCTTCCCTGTGACAAAAAGGAGTGTTTGAAAGCCGAGAGATGAGCCAGGGCTCGGGGGGACCTTATCGCATTCTACAATGGCCTGAAAGGAGGGTGTAGCCAGGTGGAGTCAGCCTCTTCTGCCAGGCAACCAGCAACAGGGCGAGAGGACACAGTCTCAAGCTGCACCAGGGCAAATTTAGCTTGGAAGTTAGAAAGAATGTCTTCACAGGAAAGGTGATTAGACCTTGGAATGGGCTGCCCGGGGAGGTGGTGGAGTCACTGTCCCCGGAGGTGTTTGAGGAAAGACTGAACGTGGCACTCAGTGCCATGGTCTTGTAGACATGGTGGTGATTCATCATAGGTTGGACTCGACGATCTCAAAGGTCTTTTCCAACCTAACTGATCCTGTGATTCTGTGAAGGCGATATTTGGCTGTCACACAGCCCATGGCTGCCCTCTCTCACGTTTCACAGACTGTCCCTGCCCAGTAGGCTTGGCCTCCACCCGCACTTGGAAGAGCTCACCTTGCTTTGATTTAAGCGGGCACAGCCGCGGGGTGAGCAGCTCGGGGCTGCGGCGGGCTCGGGAGGGTGAGGGCGCCGTGCGGCGCGGGGCGCCGAGGGCGAGGGGCCGGCCCC
>VZTA01027916.1:263544-314341 GCA_013398855.1 Mohoua ochrocephala | reverse complement strand
GGCGGCGGCGGTGGTGGGGGCGGGGAGCGCCGCAGTCTCCCCGCGTCCCTTATGGTTTTGAGTTTTTATTTTTATTTTCCTTTTTTCTCTTTCCCAACCCCTTCTCCATGTTGGATGCAGAGGGTGCTGCATCCCCCGCCACGGGGCTCTCCGGCCCCTCTACCGTGGGAACCGCAGGCCCGGGCCTCGCCACTGAATCCTGCTGGAAGTGGCCTCGGGGAAGGGACACGAGTGGGGCCGGAGGCGGGGGATGTAGCACCCACCGCATCCAGCCCTCTGCATCCGGGGCCGAGCGGGCTGGAGCCGCCGTCCAGGTGCCTTCTCGCCTTTCCGTCTCCACCGCCTCGGTGTGTCTGCGGTGGCCGCCGTGGGGATGCTGGGGAGAGACAGACGAGCAGCCCGGTCTGCTGGTGGCACCTAAGTAAAACTTGTGGGTGACTGTACTTTTTTACTCCTCCTTGCCCAGCAAGTGCGACTGGCTGTGATGGTGAATAGCAGATACTCTCTTGTTGTGGAAATCCGCTGACCCTCTGAAGTGCCTGTCCTGGGGGTGAAATTTGACCATAGAAGCCCATGTGTTTTTTGGCTAGTGGAGAAATTCCTAGTTCATGCTTAGTGTTTTTCTCTGGGCTGTTTTGTATGCAACCTAAAATCCAAGTAATTAAGCCTTTGTATGAGGGTGCTGACAGCAGTGTTTTGTGTGTGTGTTTTAAGTGAGCAGTCTGAAATACCACTTCAGATGTTACTTTTCACTGTCATGTTGTAGCCTGGTTGTAAAGAACCTCGTTCTTTCAGGTTTGCAGAAGGTTGGGAATTATAGAAGTTGATTATTTTGGACTGCAGTTCACTGGCAGCAAAGGCGAGAATCTATGGCTGAATTTGAGGAACAGGATCTCCCAGCAGATGGATGGTTTAGCCCCTTATCGATTGAAATTGAGAGTCAAGTTCTTTGTTGAGCCACATCTTATCTTACAGGAACAGACAAGGTAAGTAAATATGGTTGTAAGTACGTTTAATTTAACACTTCGTTTTCAATTATCTGTAACTTATGGAAGGGATTGCACACTGGTTTTATTTCTTTTATGGTAATTTTGCTTGACTTTTCTATGTAGTTTTTAAATCTTAGTGGTTTTGAAGTTCATTATTACTTTTTTTTTTAGAAAAATGTAATTAAATTGGCAACATTCAGTTTCGTGTAGCTACCAGTAAGTAATGAGTGTGAGTAATTTTGAGAGCACTTAGTGCTGGAACTGGAAGAAACTAAGCTCCCAGTAGCAAACTTTTCATACGGTATTTGTGTGTCCGATAGTAACCTCTGTTCTGTGGTGTTACTCTAGGTCATTCTGAACCACTAGTACAGAAAAGCAGGAAACAATTCCTCCCACAGTGCAAAAAAACTTGCTGAATTCCTTTTTGTCTGGTTTTATGTTACAGTAACTTTCATATAGCTACAGGCCCTTGGAGGCTACAAAAGAAACAGCTGTCTGACTGCTTCTGTGGCCGGCCCTCTTAACTAAATTGTTGTACTGTTATTAAATCAGAAGAAATAGTCTTCTAAGATTAGTAGGGAGCACTTTCTTTTACTCCTTGAGTTCGATTACCAACAGAATTGTCTTTAAAGAATGCTGTGCACATATGTATTTAATGCTGACCTTCCAACTGCTTCTTCCTGTTAGTTTTGGATAGTACAGTTAATATGAATGGAGCCAATTGAAATCTAGTGTTTATATGGTAATGCCAAAACGCATTTTCACTGCTCACCTGAACTTGGTACTGTCAGAATCCTTGACTTAGCACTTTCAGAATTAAGGTCATGAATACAACATGGTGCTTCTGCACAGAATGTCTAAAGAGGCTGACAGTCTGATTTGGTGTTTATTTCACAGGAAGAAGGTTTAGAGTTTATTTTTTGATCTAATGTGTAGGGGAGAGGCTTTTAGGGAGCAGTGGTTCCAGCTTATCAATATGGTTGAAGTTTTCAGCATGCTGTGGTGGTAGACCAGGGTTGTCCTGGATAATAGCTCCAGTTAGGCAAATGCATTCAAACTGAATTCCAGTTTTGATATACTTTCATTTAGGAAATAATTTCTACTATCTGTGGCATAGCTTTGAGTATTTTTCCTTAAAGAAACTTATCCTCTTATTTAAATATTCTTGGTAAGTATAAAAGCAAATGACAAATGGGATTTATGTAGAACAAAAGGAGCCGTGCAATTTCATACCTGATGAGGCGTAAGAGATTACCCTGGGCATGTCGGATGTGTCTCCACTCACAAAACAAGTCAGGGTGAAAATCTGAGGAAACCTGAAAGTGACATTTTTATGCTATCATTGAGGAATTCTCGTTCAACTTTACAAGGCTTTTGCAGACGTCTGTGTCCCTGCCTTCAACACTGTCAATGCAAGACCTGGCAGGAGGTGGGAGTTAATAGAGAGGTTGAACTGGTGAAACATGCCCCAAGGGCCTCAAAGACCGGCTTGTGTAGCTAAAATGTAACAGAGCTTACGCACCTACATCAAAGCAGCAAGTATTTCTCCACTGTAAAGATGCTTTAAAAGGATGTAGGTGGGGCAAAAGCTTTCTTTTATGTATTAATTAAGACTGTTCTGAAACTAACATTTTTAGCAAACAATTTTAAAATGAATCCAGGCTTAGGCATCAGAAGAGATATATTAAAACCAAATACAAGTTGTATGTTAAGTTGTAATAACTAACTGCCTTTTAGTTATGTAAGCCCAGTAGTCCCCATGTAGCAGACCTAGAATTCCAGTGCCCGTGGTAAATGTCTATTCTCCCGGATTGCTGACACTGAGTTTTAGTAGATTGACTTTTTTTCTCCTCAGGTCTGCTTGAGGATTTACATGTGCATTGTAACTGTGAGTTCATACTTAGTTTGTGTGTAAGCATCAAGGAGAAGATGAAAAACTTGTAAACCTATTGCCAAACTTAAAAATCATTAGGTGTATCATAGAATTGCAAGGGATAGCTGTACAGTTAAAGCTGACACATTGTTTCATCTTTTTATGCAAAGTCTTGATGAAGAAAGTGATGGGTATCCTTAGTTTCCTGTAGCAGTTACATCCATATTTGATGTATGGGGTGTTTCTGGCAGAGCTGTTGCCTTGTGGTCCTGTGTGTGAAGAATGCTGGGGAAATTTTCCAGTCTTTTGCTTGCAGCCTCTGATCCTGTTTTTACATATAAATTAGATGCGTGTTGAGACTGCTTTTGAAACCTGAGAAGCTGCAAGTAATTCTAAATTTTGTTGATATGCTTCATCGTGATTATATTAGCAAGCGTTGTGACTGAGTCACCAGGCTTTTTTCTGTATACTCTGGAAGCTTTG
This sequence comes from Mohoua ochrocephala, assembly GCA_013398855.1. Classification (NCBI taxonomy): domain Eukaryota; kingdom Metazoa; phylum Chordata; class Aves; order Passeriformes; family Acanthizidae; genus Mohoua; species Mohoua ochrocephala. The sequence continues at coordinate 310,996 of VZTA01027916.1, read as the reverse complement.
CCATCCCCAGCTGCAGTGGTTCATTCAACCCTTGCCTTGCACTTGAGTTTAAAACTCAGGTGTATGTTTGTTTGTAGCTTGCTGTGCGAGCCTATCTGGCAACAGAACATCGACCTCTGCTTCTGTTACCTTTAATCAGCCCAGGGGAAGATTGCAGCCAGTTTTAATATTCTTGTACAAGGCAGCCTTCTGACTGCAGAGCACAAGGACAAAGCACTGACCACTGTGGCAACAAACCACCTTCACTAAGTGCTTTGGGAATCTGAGAATTGCATGGAAAAACCCTTTCTACTGCACTTTTTTTACAGGGTTGAAAGCAGTTTATTTCTGTTCTTCTTTGGATCTCAACTTCTAGGTTTTTTATTTGACTATCTAGTCCTGAAGTGCACCACATGATTTCATAGTTTAGAATTGTTTTCAATGGAATAAAAGTGCTTCAGTCTAAGAATGTCATTCAAATTTAATCTGCTGCTGTCAGAGTTTTACAAATAAGTCTGAGATGTGAACAGTGTGCTGCTTTGGAGGAGTTTGAAGAGCTTCATGTTTTCTTTAGCATGGAAAATCACATTGGCTTGAAAAGGATTGCTATCTCTTTGCTGAAAGACACATGTGATGGTCCAAGATCGAGATCATAACTCTGGCTTGTGTCGTGTTCGTTTTCACTGTTTTCTCTATTTCTTTGATAGGTCGTGCAACAGTTTGGGGGGGAAAAAAGCAAACCTGCTTTTCACTTCTTTACTGAACGACTTGTGGGTGGTTCATGTATCAAATGTTGTGAAGTGTTGAATTGCAGTAAAGAGCTGGGGCTTAGAGAAAGGATTATACTTCACTAATCGGAATTTCCAGGAGACTTTTTGGCAGGGGGAGGGGCCGGGAGGAGATGCGCGGCAGCGGTGCGGGCCGGGCGGGTCCTGCCGTGCCGGGTGCGGGTGCCGGGGGCAGCACCGGGGCAGTGACCGGGAGTAGCCCCGGCCCGGCGGCGCTGGGGCACGGCCCGAGAGCCAGCTCCGGTTTGGGCTGTGGCACCGCTGCCCGGGGCAGAGAGCTCCGGGCCTCAGCCACAGGCTGTCACGGAACGTGGAGCAGAGGAGTCTTGAAACTTGCACCTTTTAACAAGGAGAGTGTTTGCTGAGCTGCCCAAGAGGCCAATGGTGTCCAGCAGCGGTCTGGGAGAACGGTGGGTTTAGGTTTTAAATTCAACCTTACTTGTCCTGTGTAGCACGACTGAAAACCAAATATTCACGCGTAAGCCACGACAGTTTAAGATATGATCAAATTCTAACACTATATCATGAAGCACTCAAGAGAGCTGCATTTTGCCAGCCTTGAAAGTGGCAATTCTTGTTTTGGAGGCTGTTAAAAGTTGTGTGATGTTTGCCAGTATTTGAATTACATTTACAAAGTACACTTCTTTGCTGTGTTATCCGGTTGTATTGATGAATTAGTTGCAATTAAGAATGGCCTTGTTAAAATCCATCGAGCAGTCAGATACACGTAGTAGTCAGAAAATGAGAACCACCCTGTTATCCTGTAGCATTGGGTGGCCAGCACAGAGTGACATGGTTATTTGTTACAAGGCAATGAGTGTGTGTGAGAGACACTGGGCTGAGTTTCATGGATCCGTTTGTCTAATCAGAGTTGAATTGCAGTTGGTAACCTTTTACCCACTCTGCTGAGAGCAAGTAAGATCAAAGATACTGAGGAGCATAAGAAAAGCAAAAGGCATTGCTTTTTTTCATGTGGGGTGGCCTTGTCTGCTTTTAAAAACAGAATTATATTCTATAGACTTAGAGATCTTTATCAATATATTTTTAGGGAGAACAATTACGCCTCTTAATTTTGATATTGGACTACAGAGCAGTAAATTTACTTCAGAGTAGGAAGAAGCCTTAACCTGTGGTAAGGAATCATACTGCTAAGAGAACAGGTAGTTCCTTGGGAGGTCTGCTAAGAGTCTTGCCTGCAGTCTGGCACGAGAATGAGGTCTTTTAGCTCTGCTTCTAGTTTAGGAGTCATTAGTCAGATGCAGATACCTCTTTGGTAAAGGATTGGGGTTTGCCACTTCTTCCACTGACAGCTAAGTTTAGAGCTTAAAATTTTTAGCTGCCTATTTGCTCTGTTTCCCTTGCCTTGATTAAAAAAAAAAAAAGTTGTAGAAACTACCAGTAACAGTGCAGAATGTTGATTCCTAATGCACATAATTGTCTTCAATGAGTTACAAAAAAAAAGTTCATCTTGTATTCCATGTACTCAACACTTTTCATAGTGGTTTTTTTGTGGAGTTGTTATTGCCAGTTCATTTGGACAAACACTAACTACGTGATTTGCCCCCTCTTGGAATTCCATTGTAGTGAAATACTGATGTCTGTTTATGGTAGCAGCATCGTCAGCCTGCATAAATTGCTTCAGAGGGACGCAAAAAGCAATTAATGTGATTGATATCTGGGTCTGTGACTTTGGTTTGGTAGCTATACTTTTTTGTGAAATGGACCATCTGCTGAAATCTCCTTGCAACCTCCCCTTTCTACAGTTTTTGTATCAAATTATTTACATCCAACTGCAATACATTAATCACACCACGTTTTATTTTACTGAGTGTTTTATAGGCACATAAATCTTAAATTATATGAAAAACATGGATCCAAAAAGAAGGATGCAAAGTGAATAGAAAATCACCAGTGTAGCTAGTGCTTGAAGAAAGTCTGTGATCCTGTTCTCGTTGTAAAATTGCCTTTTGTTCTTTTGGAAAGGAAGAAATCTGTCTGGGCAGTGACTGACAAAATGTAGCTTTGGCAAACTTAATGTATTGTCCTCTCATCAGTATTCCTGTGTAGTGCTTTGAACTACCAAACTCAGAGGAGATGTTCCATAGTTGAATGCACAGGTATGTCAAGGTAGCATGAGGTTCAGAGGGGAAGGAAAGGCTCCTTTGGGCTACAGAGGCTCTCTTTGGTCCTGATGCTGTCACGTGTAGGGAACTTGGGCTCCATGTACAATGGGAGGTTCTGTTCTTTAAGGTTCTGCCCTTAAAGTTGCCAGTAGGTGATCAATGTCCCAACACATCTGGCAGGTGTTAAGATGACAAGGAGACACAACAACTGATGATGGGCAAAGTTCAGAGTTGTGGAGATTTAAAGACTAAATGAAGCTTTGGCAGGGGTAGTAAAAAGCTGCAGAACGTGCTAAGAATTGGAGCTGGGGGTCAGAACAGTCATACCATACCTTTTGTCTGACTTCAGTTACTTCTCAAATCTATAACATGTAATATTAATGTATCAAGTGCAACTGAAGTGTGAATGATGCAGAAACAAAAACATTTAGTTTCTTATATGGTGGACAGACTTTAGATTTTCTACCAGTAATGTTGGAACCTTTTGGGAACTTACAAACAGTTCAGTTTTTAGTTTTAACAGTTCATTGTTCTAAAACTCGCTAGGTAAAAATTCCATTAAGTGTCAAATACTAGTGCTGAAATAATTCCTTGGAAAAAGTGTATCCTTTTGCTGTACAACCTGACTATCTCCATAAGTGAGAAAGGTCTTAAAATTTTTTTTTATCGTAGCTAAAGGTTCCAAGAGAGAGGAGGGATGGTAGATTGTGTATGAAGTGATTAGGTCACAATCTAATTTACGTAAATCTGTGATATGACCAGGTTTTCTACAGACAGTCTATTGGGTCCTTTAGAATTTGCAGAACTAGATAAGGAACTGCATCAAGGCTCCCAATGCTTTAGTTTTGCTTGACTGTATTCAGCAATAAAATTACATTCTTATGCCTTTTTCTTTAAGGATCAAAAGACTTTGTTTAGTTTTGTGTAAAAAAAAAATTAAATCTGCGTTTGTAGTCAGATTGTGGCTACTGTCATGTTTTGGACCTTTGAAGAGGGATGATTTTACAATGGATATTAATATAACTTTGAAGACATGTACTCTGCATGCAGCTGGATGGGCTAATCAAAACAAATTTTTCAGATGTATAAAATGTTTTTAACCCTCACTGTCTTTCAATTTCTAGATGCCTTTCCTTCATCAAACACACTTAAGGACTCAAAACAAACAAAAAACCCCAACACAAAAAAAAAAAAGGCAGAGAATTTGCTACCTGAACTTTGGTTCAGGGCAGCTGCTCTAACAGATCGGTGTGAAGTCATTCACTGTCCCGTTATGGATGCAGTTTAGGTTATTCAGGTGCAGATGGACTGTTAAATACAGGTGATTTTTATCTGTTTTCGCTGACTTAATAAACCAGCTTATCATAGTGCAAGCTGGGACAAGAATTTCCATAACTAGTTGCTTTGCAATAACTCTCCTTTATAGGTGCTGTTTGTTCTGTTTATCAAAAAAATGCAAAGTAGCTGAGTATCTGTGAGATGTTTTCCTTCATGTGATAGGAGCCAGTTATGGGAAGTTACTGCACATTAGCTGATGTGGTGCTACTTCACATTGTCCCTTAAACTGATTTGTCTTCCTATGCCATTACTGGCTTTGTAGTAATGGAATGTGACAAGCCATGCATCTGCTGTATCTGTTTCAGTATTCATCTGTATTTGCTGGAGCAATATTTTGGTTTTCAGCTCCCTGTGAGATGTCAAGAAGGTCTTCCCAGCAAGGGGAAAACTCTTGACTTTACCCTGTGTAGTCAGTGCTGTCATATGCAAAAAACCCCTGAAGATACAAGAATTTAGATGTGGTAGTTGTAAATGTGTTTCAGCTAATGAGAAAAAAATTGTCTGCTCTTTCTTTGAAAACTCTGTATTTGTAATTAGTACTTAAAATGACTGGAAATCCTGTTCTGTCAGAGGATCAAGAGTGCACGAGAAGCTGTTATTTTATGAAATGTTGATTGGAGTTAGGGAAATACCTACTATTTGAATTTATTTTGGCCCTAGTGTTTGAGTAATTTATACGGAGTTCTTTAGGTTTATGCACTGAGCACCAAAAAGAGTCTGTACAATTAAATCATTATAAAAGGCCACAGACATGCCTTTCTGTGGCCCAAGCCCAAAGAGCTGTGACTCTGCAAGGTAGGAGAAACAGGTGAGAGCAGAGGTTTGACTCTCAAAAAAAAAAAGAGCCTAAACAAGGAATAACCTGCTGTCAGTGGAGACAGCTCTGTCTGAAGCTCTGGTCCTCTTGCCACCTGAACTTGTGTCCTGCACAGTGTGAGGCTGCACACTGGCTTCCACCAGACCCCCTCTAGAACTGCTGAAGGGTGGGTGCAGGTTGGTGTTCAGACTTCAGAGGGATGCAATTAAGCACTTGCATCACAACTATGATGATGCTCTAGCAGGACAAATGGTTTGCAAAGGGAAGTGTTGGAGCTGTGACTTGTTGCAGGAAATGAACTGTAGGAAAGCTTACAGGATACTTTCATACCAATTCTTTCTTCCCCGATTCAAAAAGTTATGAACATGAGACATCTTTTGGGCTGGTATCTTCTCAGTTGCAACATTTACCAATGGAGCTAAGAAAGAACCCAACTTTTGCAAGTTCTGTAATTGCTCATAGTGCTGAAAAAAAGTCCTATTTGCTCTGTTGTACAAAGGAATTATAGAATGCTACAACAGAATATATGCAAGATATTATTCAAAATTCCCATTGTAAGGAAAGCTCATCACTTACTAGCATCCTCAGCTTCAGTCACGAGAGATTCAATACAGAGCTTCAGTAAAGCTTTTCTTAAAAGTAGATTACACTTCACTTCAGAGAAGTAAATGTCCTGTTCCTGTGGCAGCCAAGACGCATCCCTGTGGGTGCTAGGCTTCATTTACTGAAAGATTTGTGTCAGTGATACGTAACTCTGCATCTGGTTTCCATAAATATCTTAAGTCTTAAAAAGAAATGGTAAGAAATTTATATTGTGTCCCCTGAGGAAAAAGAAGGATGATTCTGTAGAAGTTGGGGTAGGCCATAGGGAATATTAACATGCTGCTGTTCATGTTGGTGAAAATGTTGATTTGTCTGTCAAAAGTGACCTATTAGATAACAAAGAGCAGCTTTGTGAATTTTCAGCAAGCTGTCAAACCTGCCTTGGTCTCAAGCCCGAAGTTTGGTCTGACAAATGCTTATGCAGGAGCTGTTTTTCTATTTGATTCCACAATGCCTTTTCAGGTGTTTCAAGTTACTCTGTTAATCATGCCACTGGCAAAAACACCATGGCTGTAGTGGCAGGAGCATTTCCACTGTGGAGAGAAAGTATGGCTCCTCCTCTTGCATAACAGAAGTGTCTATGTTTTCAGGTGCTCTTCCCAAATTTGGTTTTGTGAAATGCAGAATAACTTGTAAATGGCAACAAAAAATGTAAACATAGGAAACTAATTGAAATCTTTCATTGATATTTTACTCACTAAATTGAAATTAGTAAGTGGCCTTAGGAGTTAAAGCAGTTCTTATTCTTGAGATATTCTTGGCGATGTTAAAGTGCTCATTTCTTTTAGTAGTACTTTTAGATGCCATCCTCAGTCATACCTTCATGTTAAGGAGTAAGTGAAGAATAAGATGGAGGCCCCTTTCTGGAGTCCCTTGGGCCAGACTTTATCTCCTGGGTACATTCACTGCAAATTCTTGATTACCAAACGTAGCTGAGATGTTGCTTGTTACATGCCTTGATTACAGATGTCATGTAACGATTTGTGTAAGCAGATGTTTCTGATTGTGTTGCAGGCATATGTTTTTCCTGCATATAAAAGAAGATCTTCTTGCTGGTAATCTTCAGTGTTCTTCAGAGCATGCAATTGAACTTAGTGCATTGTTGGCACAGATGAAGTTTGGAGATTACAACCAGAACACTGCCAAGTACAATTATGAAGAGTTGTGTGCAAAAGAGCTCACCACTACCATTTTGGAGAGGTAAAAAGTACAATGATCTAGTCTCCTTTTTGGACACCAGCAGCAGATGATTTTGTTATGCATTTAATTGCTAATACCAGGTGCTATACTGTAAAACAGTAATTTAACAATAACAGCTTTGGAGATCAAAACGCGTTCTGAATGTTTGATGTTCTGATTTCAGTTAAATTTTTAAGCTCGGTTATGAGGTGGTTTTTTGGGGTTTTTTTTTGTTTTTTCTTGTGAAAACTCTGGTACTTGAGGAAATACAGATATATCTAAGTACCTGGAGCAGAGTATTTAAATTGTAAGTATGTCTTAGACCAACACTTGTGAATGAAAGAATTTATCTGGCTTAGTACCCTTACCCTGAAAAGCAGACAGAATTCTGAAACACCTTCATAATTCAATTGCTGAATATCAGGAAACATTCAGTGTGTCATACTTTTCTGTAGTGTTTTTTTTAACTATGAACTTAGTGGTAGCTCAGGGAACTATTTTGGGGCTGGTCGTGTTGGTTGGAAAGCTTTGATTGCATGGAGCTTTTTCATTTCTAAGCAAATGCACAGTATTTTCTCCTTGACATTCTCAGGATGTTTTGGTAATTCTCAACTATTTCCAGTTCGCAATTGCTGGAAATCTATAGACAGATAAAGCAGGTCAGGAGCATTTACTGATCTGTTTAACTAGGTCATCTAAAAACCCATGTTAAAACAAGCTGCTGACAGTAACAGCAGATACTTGAGTTAATTCACCTATCCTTACTCTTTTTATCAACAGCATTATTACAAAGCACAAGGAGCTAGAAGGTCTGAGTCAAGCATCTGCTGAATACCAGGTTCTACAGATTGCTACAACACTGGAGAACTATGGGGTGGAGTGGCACTCAGTGAGAGATAGTGAAGGGCAAAAACTCCTTATTGGTGTTGGACCCGAAGGCATATCCATCCGTAAAGATGACTTCAGTCCGGGGAACAGGTACGTGTGTTCTGGAACCGTTTGCATGATCAATTTTTCAGAAGTACTGAGCATGCCTCTCGTTTTCACATAAATACACAAAACTGCTCTGAGAATTTCTAAAAGTGACTATAAGGTCTGAGGACACTACCTGCTTGTAATCAAAATAACAAGTGACCTTAATACTCTTGATTTTTATATATATTTTTGAGGCAGCATCTTCAGTCAGCATTGCTGACTACCGTCAGAAATCATTGTAACTTCTGATAAAAATGCGCTGTAGTAGTTGGTGGAAAATGCCCTTATCCTTAAAAACTAAATAACCTTTCCTTTTTATATTAATTTCTAGAATTTCTTATCCTGTTGTTCAAATGGCAACTCAGTCTGGGAAGAATGTATACCTGACTGTGACCAAGGAGTCTGGTAATAGTGTGGTTGTCTTGTTTAAGATGATCAGTACAAGGGCAGCAAGTGGACTCTACAGAGCAATTACAGAGACGCATGCATTTTACAGGTCAGTACTGCCCTTGGAGCAGTGTGCTGCTGCTCTTCTCCAGTGTTTGAACTAAGTGCCTAAGCAGTCAGCAGTCTGACTGCAGCTTGGAAATACTCTGCAAAATTTCGTTGTCTTTGCAGCCTCTCCTTTCCTCTTAAGTCCAGAAGCTGAACAGGTTTTTGCTGCTTTCCATTTTGTGGGGTGGGAGTAACAAGAAAAGTAAGCAAAATTTTTCCACTATGAATAACAGCATTTCAGAGTATAAACTTTTTATCCTCCTTGATACTAATAAACAATACATACAATTTTTGTTCCTGTGTAAGAGGGAGAATGAGAGCAATGGGGAACATCCTGTCATTCAGAATGTGTAGATCCTTTATTTGGCTCCTTCAGTTGTTATGTTATCTGTATGCCCATCCCGTATATTTAAACCTTCTTGCAGTTCCTCTGTCCTCGCTCACACGCTCAGGCTTTTGCTTCATGCCAGCAGCTATCCATTGTCTCTATCCTGTTGTTCTTTGAGGTAGGGTGCTACACTCATTTGTTGGTGGGCAATTTTTCAACCCCCTTTCATTGTTACTGTGGTGTCCAACACTGATCAGTCAGACCAGCTGTCAAACGCACTTAGCAGTGTTTTCTTAAAGTTAACTGCCACACACCAGGTTGAGTTACTTTTTGATCTGTGTCTCCGCTTGTAATCTCTGCTGTCCTTCGCAGTCTCTGATTTTAATTTGAGCAGAATTTTAGTTTGGCAATAGCATTTGGCCATAAGCTTAGATCTTGGACCTTAGGCCCTGTGAGGCCGTGGTCCTTATGTTCTGTGTTTGTGTTTTCTTTCTTGTGTTGCCTAGAGAAGTGATATGCCTTAATAGGCTTCTGCAGATTCAGCTGTATCACTGAAATAAGTGACAGGCATGGTTAGGGTAGCTGAAATGCACAGTGGCAAATACAAGTGCCTTAATTCTCTACACTGCATTCACACTGTTTCCCTTCAGAATGACATAATACTAGCATATAAAGTACTGGGTGGAAATTGGGTTAAAAATATTACTTGACTCTATGATAAAAATTGAGAGCCAAAGACTCTTCACTGGAATTCTTTAAGGCATTTTTAAGTGTTTTTTAAGTGTTTGGAAATGCCATGCAAAGAGGTATTGCCAAGCTGAACTGTGGATTAAGCAACTGTTTGCTGTTTGTTAGCATAATTCCTTAAGTCCCTTCCACAGGCCGACTCCATTTTACCAGACACTTCACATTTCGAAGATACAAAGTAACTGTCACTTTCCCATTTTACAATTTGTTCAAAGTAGAGTTGTCATGCAAAGATCATTCAAGAGCTTAAATATTACCTCAGACTGTTTCATTTGCTTTAATTTCAGTGCTGTTACTTCACCTTTGGGAACGAATTACTGTAGGATGGGTCTGTTGGTATTAACTAACCAGGTTTGTATTTGTCCTGTTGCTTTATAGGTGTGACACTGTCACCAGTGCTGTCATGATGCAGTATAGTCGAGACTTAAAGGGTCACCTAGCATCTCTCTTTCTGAATGAAAACATTAATCTTGGTAAAAAATATGTGTTTGACATTAAAAGAACATCAAAAGAAGTTTATGATCATGCGAGGCGAGCTCTTTATAATGCTGGCATTGTGGATCTTGTTTCAAGAAGTGATCAAACCCCACCAAGTTCCCCCCTTAAGTCTTCGGAAAGCAGCATGAACTGTGACAACTGTGAGGGTCTCAGCTGCCAACAAACAAAAGCCCTGCAAGAGAAGTTGCGGAAGCTGAAAGAGTCCATGCTTTGTATGGTGTGTTGTGAAGAAGAGATAAATTCAACCTTTTGTCCCTGTGGCCACACAGTTTGCTGCAAGTCCTGTGCTTCCCAGTTACAGGTAAATGCAGTGCCATTTAGTTAGGAGTTACCAAGCTGTGTGGAAGGTTTTTTTTTTGTATATTCGGGGGTCGTGGATTAATGTGTTTGTGTCGATGTTCTAGTAAAACTACTGAAATTTTGTTTGTGGTAAACTAATTTCAGAGAGCATTCTGCCTGAATGATGTGCTAACGTAATTTGTGGCGAGGCTAAGAATGAACTGCATGCTTCTCACCATACCCCGTCCTAAAATACGGGATGATGGAGAAAGTGCTCTGTTACTGTGTATGTGAAGTCTGCAGGAAGTGCAGAGACTCTCAAAATACCAAGTAAACTAATTTCCCAATGTTTTTCCTTTCCAGTCGTGTCCTGTTTGCAGATCTCGTGTAGAGCATGTCCAGCATGTGTACTTGCCAACCCACACCAGTCTCCTCAATCTGACTGTGATATGATCTACGTGCACACTTTAAACCCATCATGTACTCTTCAAACTGCACTAATAAGAAATGCAACCATTGATTGTGAAGAAGGCAATCACTCTGGCACCTATCCACGATCAATGCATTTTTTAACATAAGTATTCTTTGTTCAGCATGTCCAAAATGGTTTGGGACATCTTCTGAGAGTAGAAGTGTAATTGATTCATGTTACTTAAAGAACGATCCATAAGTTTGTAGCACGGCAGTGTTGCCACAGAGCTCGGTAACCCTGGAGAAGTGTGGTGTACACATACAGACGTACCCGGCGAAAGCAATGCAGCCTTTTCTTTTACGTGCTCTAAATCCTTTTTAGTACAGTTGCACTGTTTATTTTAATAGTAATACTTGCTTTTACACATACCAGTTTAGTAAGGCTCATAGCTTCTGCTTTTAGTAAACTGCTTTAAAGAGGAGAGAACTCTTTCTTAAAAATTAGTTCTTAAACTGAAGTTACAAGGCTTCATTAAGCAGCTGTGCTTAACTCAGAATTCTATTCAATAGAAAACAATTCTGAGAGAATAGCTTAAGAAATGGAGGACAAGATAGTTAAATCTTCAAGTGTTGAGGGTGGGTCAGGAAGGTCTTGTGGTTGACAGTGTCCTGTGGAAGCACTGCTATGGGACTTCATTCACAGCTCTCAGTGGGCAGGGTACTCCCAAGTTTCCCACGGTCCATTTTTGGCTGTTGGTCTTAGGAGCTGCAGTCAGCTGCCCTTCAAGTTGGCTTTATTTTTGGAGACTGATTTTAAACTATTAAACGTGCACCATTAATCTTTAAGGGTTGTGTATAATTTTAAATGCTTTCTTCAGTTAGCGTCTTTAGCAGGAAATGACCTACCCAATAAAATGTTTTTGATTTCCACCCCCCTACTTTGGGCATTTTGGGCTCTGGTTTCCTAGTGTCTTCTCCAGGGTACAGAGGGAACTGGAGACCATGTTTGGGTGCAATACTGGCTTAATCAAAGCTAGAAAAGTACACTGTCACTTTACTGAAATTTTCTGACTATACTTTTCATATTGCCTTAATGTAGCAGTAATGTGTGTTTATGCATCTGTTTCTTTGCACAGACATTTTGTCAAAATATTAAAACTCTACTTTTTTATGACACATTAGCATATAAACCTTACTCTAAGAGGGTATTTATTTTTTCACTTTGTAAAGAAAACTTTGTTTCCTCATGAAGCAAGAGCTTTGTCCTATATTGTAGGCAGCTTCTGTCTTTTTTATATTCAGATGAATAAAGGACTTTAAAAATCTTTGTGTTATTGCGAAGACTGATTTTGTTCTGAAATTCATCTGAGGCATTACTGAACTGAAAACACAATACAGTGTTTTTGTGTTTACAGTCTTGAATATTTTGTCACTGAGGTGGTAATGAGGTTTTCCTCAAGTGCATGCAAAGGAGGGAAGAAAACTGACATTTGTTACAGACAGTGAACTTTAAAACAGCTGACCTATTCAAACTGTAACACAGCCTTCAGAATTGACTTTGTGAAGAACATTTTCTACAGTAAATGGCCCCAAATCTACGGAGTATATTCCAAGGGAATGAGAGAAATTAAAGAATGCAGCTTGAGAGTAGAGAGTTGGAGTTTCAGCCATCCTGTCTAGCAAGTTCTTAATTACAGATGTGTTGGTGCCTTTTTTGATTGGAGCTATTCAGACTTGCGAACTCTTAAAATTCTCCATTCACATTGTTGAAGAGATGGTGCTTGCACGCTTCCAGGGCTGTGCTCTGCCATGACAAGGAAGGGGTGGGTGTACAGGTGTGTTCAGAGAAGAGCTTGAGCAAACCTTCCTTGCTTCCCAAAATTGCAACCAAATTATGTTAGTAATATCTAATCCATTATTTTACGGCAGCTGGCTGAAATGGATTGTAAATTAATATAAATAGATGTTAATACAGGAATCTGATTTACAACATGATGAAGCCGTTAAAATAGGCAAGCATGAACTCTAGGTCCTTGTTATTAAATTGACTGTGTAATTAGACCTTGCTGTTAAAAATAATTCCAGTAGTTAGAACTCTAATCAAGGTAGGGTTTGAGACCGGTTATTTGGCAACGGTGGAATTTGGGCAAAGCCTGTGCCTTCTGTAAACATACCCTGTTGGGTGTTGAAAAGCTGTGCAGGGCACCAGGCACAAACCGTGAGGTCTGAGCCCAGGCAGGAGTGCTGCAGGAGTCCTGGTGCAGGCTGTGCCTGAAGCTGCTGGGAACCTGGGTCTCGATTGGCAAAGCAGAGCGCGCGCAGCACGAGTGCCGGCTGATGGACTTGGGAGGGGTCCCCAGTCAGCGTGGGTTTGTGGCTTTTTCAATGAAACAATGTTGCCTGTTCTGAAAACCGAGCAGCAGCTCACCTCTTCCAAGTGCTGTAAATCACCACAAAAGCCTCTCTTGGTTTATGTGTAAGAAGAAATTTGATGTAAAACGATGTAAAAATAGCTTTGATTTGTTCACAGACTTCTTTCTTCAGAAGCATTGCTTGAAATGTTGATCGTGCTCTCCTAGGAAAGTTTTGCTTAACCATCCAACACTGCTGTGACTTGTGTTGCTCAATGTTTGTAGGTCGAGTACACTTTATTACTAGGAGGAACTGTGTCTGGTCCATGTGAGCTGCTGAGTGCTGTGAAGAGTGTAAAAGAATAGGAAATCTTGAACTCCACACGGCATTTAGTCATACTGCAGAAAAAGTCAGGTCTTGTTTGCTGAAGAGCTGTTCTTTCTCCTGCGATGCTTTGAATGTTATCATGGATGGTAGGGGGGGAAAAACCCAAAATCCCAAACCAGAAAACAACAGCACAGTTCGTGGGAATAACTGGAGTTTGTGTCCTTTACCCTTCTTCCTGAGGAGTAGGAGGATTGATCACAAAGCTTCATTTGGCACCTCTCACACCTAAGTCAGCTCCTGTACCAATATCTGCTACCCAAAGATGGTACAACTTGGCAAGAAAACTCGTGGAACATTCAGTTTTTATTTATCTTCAGAACTGCAGTGCAGCTGCTGTAATCCCACTGGGTGTGTGCAATGTCACTTTAAAGGGCTATAGTCTCAAATTTCCACCACAGCTACCTAAATGGGAAAAACTCACCTTTGGAGACAACGTGACTTGCTGGGTCAATTCGAGCCAGAGCCTTGCTAGTGACATGCACCTCCTGAGGGTAGAAAAGCATTTAAGAGCAGCCCTGGGGGGAGAGGGTTACATGTGGGAGAAATGGAGGAGATAGATTCTACTGAAGTAGTTACACTTGAGTGTTATTAATACATAAGACAGGGCTGTGAAGTCCCAGACTTCCACTGGTATCTCCCTGGCTTTCATCCTCCCCTTGCTGCACCAACGTCTCTGTTTACGGAGAGCTCAGTCGGTGAGGGGCTCCAAAGGCAGCATGTTGAGATGTTCCAAGCTACAGCTGTTAGAAAGGCACAGCTCCATCCTCCAGCTCGTAGTTGCTCATTTCAAGCTACATACAAATGTTCAAATGCTAAAGAACTGTGGAATGAAGGCTTCTGTATTTTTAAATTATTTTGATTTCTTCCCCAAGTGCCATAAAAGCATGTACACAGCAGCATTCATATACGTCGAGATTTATTTCCTTGTTAAATCAGCAGTGTTGCCTTCCTAGGAGAATGCCCTTGGGGGAAAATTCTCATCTGTCAGCCTACGCTGTTTCACTTCACAGCAGCACACTGGCATGTTGATCAAAGACGGGGAAAATAACAGCTCAGATTTCCTGTGTATGCTTTTGAACAACAAACTCCATGGAGTGTTAAAATTATGAATTGACAAATTTTAGCTTCAGTAATGCCTGGTCAAACATCCTTCTGGAATCGCCACCGCCACCATTTTCAGTGAAAGAATGCCTGTAGTGCCAGGCAAATGCTTCAATCACTTTGCGCCCTCAGATTCAGTGAGCTGGAGCCTGTTAAAGAAGAAAGCAGGAACTGACAAATGGGTTTTAAAAGTAAAATTGTGGAGGGGAAAAAACGTACAACCGGGGTACACTGCTGGAAGAAAGGTGGACTTTCCAAGGCAGGGCCTGAGCACGGTTTTGATGGAAGAAGTGTGGGTGGGGGCTCCTGCTACGGGGTACAGGGCTGTGGCTTCCCCTGGGACAGGTGGCCTGGCAGGAACACCACTGACCCTTAGCATGAAGGGCTGGGTGGGATGCAGACTGGGAGAGGCAGGAGAGGGCCAGGCAGGAGATGAGGCATGCTGGGGCACGCAAGCCACTGCCAGGCCAGTAATGCCCCGGGGAAACTCCCACGGGAGCATTCTTCAGACAGGCCACAGCCGAACCTCCCTGTCTGCGAGGAGCCCTGAGCATCACATGACTGCAAGGTAAACCACCAGCTGGAACCCCATGGTTCAACATGACCTTCAACAGCACTGGGTGGTAAAAGCTATCATGGTTTCTGGGCCTTCTAGTGTCCTGCAAAGGGTGGTGTGAGCTGGGAAGAGGCACCAGGAGGAATGCTGAGGAGGGACTCTCAGAGCCCTGGCTAAAGGAGTCGCTGGTTGGTGCAGTAGTAGGAAAACACAAATTGTGACAACTCTGACAACTCTCTCCATGCGAGAGTGGGACACAAGGGATGCAAAAGAGTGAAGGGGGCTGGTGCTCCTGGGTGCTCAGGGATGGTGAGCGGGGTTCAGCATGACCTCTGGTTCATGCCAGGATAGGGCACTTGTGGGGGCTGGCCAGCAGCAAACTTGCGAAGCACTCGTGTGTATGCCAAGTTCCTGAAAGAAAAAGGTCAAGCAAACAGACCATACCAGCTTTCCCAGAGCTTAACAACAGGTCACTTGCTGATTTCTCATCAACTGAAAGGCAGAATTCATTTCAGCTGCTTGGAGGCTGGGGTGGGTGGGGAATCAATCTGATCCTGAAAGCTGATGCCTTTCTCTGCCTTCACTTTGACTCTCTCCTAAGTGTTATGATTTAGCATGTCTGCTATTTGCTAACCCTTCCTTATTCCTGAAGACTCTTCTGTTCTCTTATCAGCGATTTCTGGAATCCAGGCTCTGAAGCCAACCCTTCTTCTTCTAGCAGCTGTTCACACAAACTCTGCTCCAGGAAACAATCTGACTTGCTTTGGCCAATCCTGTCCAGTGAGGATGACACACACACCAGCCCCCACCTCTTTCTGTGCCTTGTCAGGAGTGCAAAGGGCACCATCTCTGGCAGCAAGAAAAAAGAAAATCAGTATAAAATAATCTTTCCTCTCACCACTGGGGTGCCTAAATAAGACTGTTTGTCTGCAGCTACCCTGTCAGGATCACTTGGTGGTTCCAACGGGAATGACTGGGTGTGCCTGTGTGTGAAGGGGTTTGCCAGCTCTGTTTTATCCAGTCGTTGGGGGTCTGGCTCCTCCGCTTCTTCAAATCAAGCCAATGCAGGTAACAGGAGCCAGTAACATGGCAACTTTTTACATAAACAGGCTTGCCAGAGCCAGATCTTCCTCTCTCCTGCCAGAAAGCTGTTTGTCTGAGGAATCCATGCATCTGGCACCAAATTCCAATCATAGCACTACAACTGCGGGAATTACAGAGACATTGGCACTTCATCTAAAGAGACAGTATTTGTTTTCCTTGTTTAGAACTATAAATAGTCAATAGAGGACTCTCATTCAAGCAGTATTGATGATTGAAATAAACCAGGCACAGAGACAGAGCCAAAAATTGGACTTGTGCTACAAAGCCAAACCAAGTCTCGTTGCAGAAGCTGAAGTTCCAAAAGGGCAATGCAAAAAGCAGCAAACTTGCCCCGAAGGTACACTGACACACCAGGTGTCCATGTTTGACCTTAAAACTGTTTGCCTGGGTCACTGTTTGAACTGGAATTTTTTTAAAATGCCTTCGGCTCTGCTGTGGTTTGAGCAGCTGACTTCCTCCTTCCCCTCTCCAAGACCCACAGAGTGAAGCAATACTGAGTGGCCTGAGGGCACCCTGCCTGAGCAACCCACTGACAACGCCACGTACGCTCTTGAGGGGCAGGTGCAGGATCTTTATATTTAGCACACTGGAAGTGGTGCTTTACAGCCTTATCAGGAGAGTCCTGGAGAGCTTTACAACCTTATCAGGAGAGCCCTCTCCTGTCCTGGGGGAGACGTGCATTAGAACCTCCTTTGGGGATGAAGAAGTAAATGACCACAGTTGTTCTATTCCCTGGGTGAAAAATGCCTCTGCTACAACAAGAGGAAAAAGATTTTCTTTTTAAGAAGAAGAGAGAGGGAGAGAAAATAGCTTGTGGTTTTAAGAATAATTTCCAGCCTCTTCTTGGAGAAGACTGGTAGGAATAAAAGGTGTGGAAAAACTTTTGGAAGGAAAAAAGAGACAGAAATGTACTGCCAGAATGGATGCTGTTACCCAAAAGACCACATGCTGGGTAGGTTCCCAAGCGTTTAAGTTCTGGCATTTCCCCCTCAAGTCCTGTTCTTACCTGAAGAGTTTCCCTCAAAATTAACTGCCATGTCCTGCAAGCCAAGGTCATAGAATCATAGAATCATGTCATTGTTGTGTTGCAAGGGACCTTAAAAACCATCTAGTTCCAACCCCATCTGCCATGGGCAGGGACACCTTCCACTTGACCAGATCACTCAGAGCCCCATCCAACCTGGCCTTGAACACTTCCAGGGATGGGGCATCCACAGCTTCTCTGGGCACCCTGTCCCAGTGCCTCACCACCCTCATACTGAAGAATTTCTTCCTTATATCTAATCTAAACCTGCCCTCTTTCAGTTTAAAGCCATTTCCCCTTGTCTTATCATTGCATTCCTTTGTCAAAAGTCCCTCTCCAGCTCTCTCGTAGGCTCCCTTTAGGCACTGTAAGGCTGCTCTAAGGTCTCCCTGGAGCCTTCTCTTCTCCAGGCTGAACAACCCCAGCTCTCTCAGCCTGTCTGCATAGGAGAGGTGCTCCAGCCCTCTGAGTATCTTCGTGGCCCCTTTGTGGTCATTATTTCATGGTCATGGATTGCAAACAATAGTTCCTCTCTCTGGCAGGGAGCTCTGCAGTGACGGAAAGAGGCAGAGTAACACCAGAAACTGAGCACAGCCTAGTGACTGTAAAATCAGCAGCACAGCTTGTGCTGAAAATCATGTCCTTGAGCGGGAGGGGAACATGTGACTGTGGAAAGAGAAACTAACAAGGGTAAGGAACAAGTGACAAGAAGAAAAAGGGAAACTCCCCCAAAAACTGAATACCTTGCTGAGGTTTCTAATAATAAATTGCACCATAACATGTTTCTTTCCTCACTCTTGGCTATGCAAACATTAAAATAACAACCCCAAGCTGCTAAACCCTTCTTTATGTAATACCAGTCACATAAAAACAACATTGTTTTGGCAGAGATACAACCCTCATGGCTAATCCTCAGCTGAGTGTTGTCTCCCTGGATTTCTTCTAAAGACTGGAGTCCTTTAGGATTGCAGTGGGGCACGTTTGTCCTTGGAGCCTTTCCTTGCACAGCCTGTTTGTGAAAGGGATAGAGCACTGCTGTATGAAATATTCTGCAGCTTCACCGCCACCTTACTGGATACCCACCAGTAAGTATTATCCACGTGTGAGGGGGTATTTCAGTCTCTTAGGACTATTTCTTGATTCCCCCACATGGTTGCAAACTCCCTTTCCTACGTCCAGTGCATCCCTACCAAAATACATTCATCTGAAGGTTAATTTCCATGGTGCCGGATATCTTAGTGAAAGGATACTTTCATGAAAAATGTCTCAAAATGTAATGTTCTGGCTTCAGCATGGTATTCTGCCCTCCACGGCCACCAACTGCTTTACTCGTAATCTCCTTGTTCCCCCTCCCTCCACAAAACACTTCCCTGCTTATCACTCCTGGCTCAGTCTCCTGTTTCTGAGTGTCCTTTTCCGCACCCTTTGTTTCTTGGATCCAAATTCCAGAAGCATGCCAGCTTCCTCAACTCTGTATCACCTTCTGCCGGCATGCTGCTCTATCCTTTGCTGCACAGCAGCATTTCCCCTCCTCTTAATTCAAGCCAAATCCCCAAATCCCTACAGTCACCTATTGCGTTTCAGTTCTTCCTACAAATTGCCTGTCTCCTCTGATCTTTTGCCTTTTTCGCAAAGGACATCGATGCATTTTTTAAAACATGAGATGGCACAGCGTGGGTACTTGGATCTCAGATGAACTGAATATCAAAGAAGCAAAAGACAGCTGGCCTTCCAGATGTGTAGTCCAAAACTGGTGATGCTACTAATACCTTTTTGAAGAAAAAGCCAACTAGGCACCTAAAGTGCAGTCGGTAATTCTGGGATTTTCCTAGTGATGTTCTTGAAGCTACAAAGGCTTTGGGAGGAAACATGTCTCTAGCTAACTCATCCAAGATGAGAAAGAATTTACAGCAATGTTTCCTGAACAGTCTCCAATAAATCAGAGTTGCTAATTGTTTATTCCTCCTAAACATTTGTTTCTCTCTACTGTCAATAACTTAGCCTGCAGCAGACTCCAGTCTAGACTGGAATTTTTGGTTCTTATCATCTGCCTAAAAGTTTTTTGTGATATCTGTATTTCCTCTTAGTGATCTTCTTACAAGGTACAAGAGTTTGACACAAATATAGGCCCAAGGGCAGTGTTCAAGCCCTCTGGATTTTGGTCATGGTTTTTATCTGTAAGGGACATTGAAGCAAAACCAGATAAACCTCCAGCTTGGGCGCTCAAAGTTGAGACTGTCACCTAGATCAGGATCCCAGCTGTGCAGAGACATGGGCATGTCTCTTGCTTTTGTTAAATAGCGAGACACGTTCATTCCCCCTGACACTCATTCTTCCCCCCTGGTTTTTAAATGAAGAACCAGGTAATTGCTACCTTGGAGTTTCCATCCTCTGGAAAATGATGTGCCCTCCTACAAAAGACAGACTTATCTGTTAAAAGAGAAGTGCTCATGGCGGGTGAGTTTACTGTGCTTCTTCCCTTGTGATTGTTCTTCTTCCAAGTGAACATTTTCTCCAGAGCTGCTTAGGGCTACAGGAGGTGAATCATATGTCTCATTTTGCTGTAGGACTCTTTACATGGACATTAATTAGGATGAGACATCAGTTATTCTCTGAGCTTCGTTTCCCTTATCCCACCAAAACATACATTCCCATCAATGCTGCTATGACCAACAGGATTCCCAGTTTCCCCATACTGATGTTAACCCGACTGGACTGTGTAAAGGGGCATATCTGAGGCCCTATTTCATGGTGACAGTGACATGAGAGGACCTTCATCTCAAGCATTAAGGACTGATCCAGTTATGTCTTTGTCTGGACATGGCCCCTGCTGGCAATTTCCTTGGCACAAATGCAGTGTAAGGCCAAACTGCCACTGGGAGTAGCTGACAGGGGTGGAATATGGCAGCCTCTGCTGCTCCACCGGGACTGCCAGGCTTCTTCAGCTGTGCAATGGGGCTAGAGAAATAAATGACTGGGGTTTATGGAAACTAAGTCCTCTGGTTGCTCATGGGCTCCTTGCTTGGTTGCTAGTGTGGCTGCTGGTTGGGTAAATCTTCAGTGAGGATCATCATGTCCTGGAGCAAAAGTCCTCCTGCCAGGCCTGTAGTGGGAAAGGAGCGGTGGGAAACTGCAGGGAAAGGACATGAAGCCAGAGAAAGGCAAAAGCCCACAAGAGACCAGTGCTCTGGGTCAGCGTGGGGAGTGTGCTGTGGGAGATGTACCCTAAATCATGGTCCCAAAGCTCAGAAGAAATGTTCCATATGAAGAAGAACACACCAATATCATGTCCCTTTGTCGACAGATTGATGAAAGTTGGGTTGAGGTGACTGCAGAGGCTGCACATGCACAGGTACAGTCATGCATCACCGCTGCTGCTGATGCTACACTTTGGTTTTAAAACACTGTACAGCTACTCTGACAGTAACATTTGAGTGTTTCCATCAGGTCTCTTTCCTTTTAAAAGGAAATTATTTAAAAATGTATTTGACATCCTTGATTGCATCCCAAATCGCCAGTCTAATGAGCTAAGAGCCTGAACAACAGCTCAAGGAAACCAAAGGAAATTCTGTGTTACTTGCAGACAACCGCCCAGAAAATGGAACGGGCACCAAGTGAGATGGAAAGAATCTGATCCTCTTCATTAAACTGCTCACTCTTCAACAACAGATGGTGTGTTTGCGAGTGTTTGCTGTTAAGGAAGTCAGGGCCCTGGACCAAAGAGAAAATATAAGCCACATTTAAGTACTTGCATATGTTGACTTTTGGAATCACTTCCAGCCAGATATAATGTCAGACATCCATACACTGACCCCTCACTTTTGTCTGCCTGTGCTTTCATTTGTCTGTCATTATGTTTGTCCTGTGACCCCACATGGCAGCAAAATGTTCAGTATTGTTTTACCACAAATAGCAAACAAGCTCAGACAACGACTTAAAAGAAAGGAGAACTGCAGCTCGTGAAAGGCTTTGTATAGCAGAAACGTTTTAATATAGGCAGGCGGCAACAATTATTATGTCTGCCTATAACACTATTCAAATAACTGTGCCAATTTGCATCACTTAGAATTGATTTTACTGTGTTGCCTGTCTGTTTCAGACTGATGGAGGCTTTTTTAAACCTCAACTAAAATTTTCTAAGAATGACACGAAGGAAAAATATGTTGTTTTGCAATCCTAAAAGATCTTGTTTACGCAAAACCCTTGTGTGCGTGCCATCCAAATCATATAGATGCATGTATTCACATATAGCTATGCATCCCTGCATATATTTATATATTTTATTCTGTCGTGGTTATTTTTCTTCCTACCCTGCCTCACTCAAATGGCTCTGACTGGGAGAACGTGCTAGCATCAGGGAGGGAGGTGAAAACTGGCTTTATGCTTAAAGCAGCAATTCTCAGGGCTGCAGAGCTGGATTTGAATTCTGCTTTTTTGTGGAGCTCCCACACGATGCCAGCCATGTGATGTAGGATGTTGTTCCCTGGTTGTTAAAACGCACTTATACTGCAGATGGTTGTCCTGAACCTGCAGGGCAGCTTCTGTACTCTCCCGTGAGTACCCGCAGCAGGCGAGCCCTGTGCTGCCTGGCACCTCCATCTCACAGCACCCCTACACCTTCTTCTGCCCCCAGACCCTACTGCGCTGACAGGCAGCGCCAAGGGGGGAGAGAAATTGCCTTTTGTAACTGGATTTTCAGCCAGATCCGACCAAAGTCAGATTACATCTGAGCCAGTGCTGTAACCACTGGGCTGCTTGATTTAAAAATGTATGTCAAAATTAATTCCACACACCCCCACCCCACACCCCCTCAGTACATTTTGTCTTATCTTTGCATTAGGCGTCTCTTCCACATATTTTCTGCTGAGCGCATCAGATTCTTCTGTCTATGCCACAATAGACTGAAATTAGTCTCGGATGCAGGGAAACATAATCCCCCTTCCACTCTGTGCACACCTTGCACACAAGCCCTCACAAGAAACGGAGACAATGTGCAATATGCTCGTCACTCTGATTCCCTCAGGTCCTGCCACGAGCACACCAGCAGTGCCTGGAGCTCCTCTTCCAAGGAAAGCAGCACAGCAGGTCAGGAGTGTTGCTTCCCCAGAAGAGATCTGGGGCTTTGCTTCATTGAGCTGAGCTCCCTCTGCAAAAGCACCACAGCCTGAAACCCACCACCGGTGTTAGAGGTGCTAATGGGCAAAATTGACATTCCTGGTTACTTTGGCAAGGCTGTGTCAGTACAATTTACTCCAGAGACTGGATAATATACCACCTGCTATCATCATCAAAACACCTTTTTTTCTTTCTTTTTTTTTTTTAAATACTAGGCAAATCCCAAAGGCATTCCTGAAAGAACAAAAAAAAAAATCTGCCTTGTGCTGTCTTTACTGGAAGCAGTAAATTTATTTACATTAAAATACAGTATTAAATCTCATTCTTCTATTCCACGGCGAAGCAATGGGAGACTTATAAGCAGGATTTTTCTAAGATTTTTTGAAACAGCTTCACAGCCTTACCCCTGTCACTGATACTGTCAAATTGGCATACTGTATACCTTGAAATGCTGTGCATTGCACAGTCATAAATCCCACATGGATTTATCCAGCAGGCTTAGTGTCATTAGCCCCTGTTACAGACAGGCTGCAGTGCTGAATGAGCGCATAACTTGACAGAGGTCATCCAAGGTAGCAAAGACCTCACAAGGGAGCACAGATTTCATAACAGCCTCTCATTTTCTGAGCGTTGCTGGGAAAGCAGCCTGGATGCGATGCGCTCTCGCTATCATTTCCTTTTGCCTTCAACTGTTTCTATTGAGAATGCATCTGTGCATCATAAAAAAAAAAAAACCCAAACATTTATCAGGCATTTTGTTGTCTGTTTGCTGACCCCAAAAAAGCTACCTGTCATTTTCCAGAGCCATTGCCAAATCTCAAGATGGCTTTTTTTTAATATTCGTTGTAATTGTGTTAACATGTTTGCTGAGCGAGCACTCCTAGCCTGTGCTGACCGCTTGGAATTCAAAATTAGCACAGTAATTATATTTCACAGGCTACTGGTCCATGGGAAATTTCACCTCGCTTGTGAATTTGCATGTTCTGAAATAGGTCGGAGAAGCAGATGGCTTTGAAAGAAGAAGCGAAATAAAAAGGACTGGGAGTCAAGACTCCTGTTTTGCTTATTAGATTAAGCCCTTTACGAGAGGGTGAGTGCTCACATCCAGTTAGGTGGTTCACTAGCGCTGAGTGAATCATCAAGAGTGTCTCTGGAATTTTCCTGGAGGGTATTTTCTGGGTAGCTTCCAGGAGTATTTATGCACAGTGCATCCGGAAGCACCGGCTTGTTATTCACTGCAGTTCCATCAGGGAGTTGGAAAAGAGCAGCAGATGAGCCTGACATCTAAGAGTCTAAGGGCAGAGGATAAACAGTTTTCTATTACCATGATTCTGAAGTTGTAATTAAATATAGGCATTGCCAACTGCAAGATCTGCTAGATAACTGAGCAAACACATCTCTGGGGAAGCAACCTTGGCCTGAGGTATTTTTCTCACTTCTGTGGACACAAGAAATATCAACATCCCTATTCAAGCCCTTCTTTGATTATAATTCCAATCCCAGTAATTAAAGGCAGTCTCAATAAACTAAAGTCCCTCAAGGAACAGGAGCAGAAGCCCACTGTGTCCCTCCAGTGCATGATATTTTCCCACATATTATGGCAGGGTGAAAAATAAATAAAAACACTGCAGAGACACACAACTTAATACTAATACTGCAAGTGCTTTCATGCCATGTGCTGTCTGGGTTTGCCTCTTTCTGGGTTCCTGTTTTTTCTTTTATTTGCCTTCCTTCCTACATACCCACAAACACTTGATTTATTTCTCAGTTTAATAACATCAACAAAAAAGAACGGAATCATGTTAATGACCGGCTTTATTTTTGGAAGAAGCCAACAGTCATGTATAGCCAACTTGCATATGGAGTCTTTTGCTCAGTGAAGAGGCAGCACCATCTGGAAACCTGTCATGCTGCCTCTTTACATTTCATCTCCACTATGAAACGTATCTGCAGAACCACGCCATGGCCACAGCATATCCGCAGATACAACCGCACCACCCGTCACGGGTGCCTGGAGACAACCAGTGGGCTCCTGATGTGAAGATGCAACTCCTTTCCACTTACGCCTGAGGAGAATTTCTGCTGGCTTTTGGCTGAGCCCAGGCCATGCTTATTAAGTGGCTGACCATACCAAAATCAAGGATTTTAGTTTCTTATGTGATAAATTTACCTGGATATGCCAATACTGTAACATTCTCTTTTTCCTTCCTCAAAGTCTGCAGATGAAAAACAATACTCAAACTTGTCCTGATTGTTGTGCTCCTGCCTGGATGTGGCAGACAGAGCTCACACAAACCATGTGAGTGTAAAGAAGTTCCTACAGAAAGCCTAACCCAAGAACTGAGTTCTGTTTATCAGTCAGAAAGCAATTAGTAATAACACCATTTTCTTCTCTTAGGAAATGAGATCCACCAATTAAGCTGAAATAGACCTGAATGCAATACTTACAGATCTCTGCCCTTCAATAGCACCTCAGATACACCTAAGCTCAGCCAAAAGGGCTCAGCCAAAAGGACTCAGTCAACTCTCATTACCTGGAGAAAGCTTATAAAAGAGAGGGAGAGTGACATTTACGTGGACAGAGAGTGATGGAACGAGGGGAAATGGTTTAAAACTACAAAAGAAGAGATTTAGATTGGATGTTTGGAAGAAATTCTTTACTGTGAGGGTGGTGAGGAACTGGAACAGGTTGCCCAGAGAAGCTGTGGATGCCCCATCCCTGGAAGTGTTCAAGGCCAGGCTGGATGGGGCTTTGAGCAACTTGGTCTAGTGGAAGTGTTCCTGCCCATGACACAGGGGTTGAAACTAGATGATATCTAAGGTCCCTTCCAACCCAAGCCATTCTAGGATTCTGTGATTCTATGATTCGTCAGAGGCTTTTGTGTGGGCTGGTTTCTCTGTGCTCTAATTTTATGCTTAGCATTGCAAAAATCAAGAACTGATTGTTTATTTATGACATTCAAATCAAGTGCACATTGAGATGGAAATGGGGGATTATTTTAATAAATATATCAATAATCCTTGTTAGTAGAAGCCTTGTGGCTTGCTTTGCCCGACAATGTTGTAGCACATTGTATATTTTCTTGTTTTGTTATTTTGATTCCCATTTGATTTATATATGGAAAAAATAGTGTAGCAAGGTGCAAAGAATGTATCCATGTAAAATAATTTAATCATGAGGTTGATATAAACTGCAGAACAATGGGATGCCTTGAGTAATTCATCTTATCATCAGCCTTGAAGTATGGCTAAAAAAAATCTTACAAAATTCACAACAAAAGTTTTCTAGGAAAAATGTGACTTGATGCTGTCAGCAAAACCGTGTACAGGAAATCTAAAAGGACAGGAAAAAAAGGAAGAAAAAAATCAAAGGCGTTTTATGTTGCATCTCAGGTTCTTCTGCCGTCGTAATTGTTTTCAGTGGACTGTGACTATATTGCTCTTAAATATTTCAAGGAGCTAAATTCTTTCATAGAGCAGATAGGCAAATAAGACTATAATAATTATTCGTGCTGTACATTCATTTCACTATATTTAAGTGTTGTAGCTAAAGCAGATCAGAAAAAAAAAATCCATGTTTTTGCCCTTTTCTTGAAGTCTGTTTTTAATGGACAGTATTCCAGCCCAGTGATTTTTGGACAGAGTCCGGATAGGCTCTGGTCTGCCATCTTACCTGCAGAACCAGCTTGCAGCAGACAACCCATCGCAGCCCCAGCATCCCAAGCCCTCATGGGTGGTTGTCATCTCATGAGAACAGAACAAGACCTGAGGGTTTGAAGTCATATTTACATTCTTGTGAGAACAAAGAGAAGAGGCTTAAAATGAGACTGCTCTGAAAGACACTGGGATGCTTTGACTGTATTAAAAAGTGAGCCCTTGTAAGACATTTTCTTGAGAAACCAACAAGAAATGGAAGAAGAAAGACAATTTGCAGAAATTTGCTATTTTAAGGATTTAGGCAATCTGGGATGATTCTACACCCGTGGCAGGGCCTGCTGGCGTTGTCACCCAGACTTTTGCTGCAGGTCCAGAGGTCTGGCTCAAAACTCGTGCCAGTCCCATATGGACTAGCTATAATCAGTTTCTTTAGGTGGTAAATCAGAAGCAGCTCGACATGATGCCATCCTACCCCTAGCTGTCAGCTGCAGAAACCAGCTCACTGTGACCGCTTGGCCTGATGTATCACCTGTGTGCACCATGTGCCTTCTCAGTGTTGTCTGTGCTCAGAACAATGACAGGAAGACAGAATGAGGAGAAGCTCTGATGCATGAAGCACAGAGAAATCATACAGCATACAAAAGCAGTTAATACGGCAAATAAATCGCCCAGTGTCCTACAGCAGAGTTAGAGAACCACTGAGGATCTGAAGCATACCCGGCACAGTGCTCAGCTCATGGGGAGTGCTCGGGCCCCATAAGATATTTGAGGAATGGAGCCTGTGCAAGACAGAGACCAATGAATGCTTTTCCAAGAGAAATTCAATGCTTAACACAGGAAAAGTAACAACAAATAGGAGCTGCTTGCACTCAGCCTACTCTTCAAAGTTGGAGCTACCCTTACCAAATAGTTTACACTGCAAAGCAGGTAGGTGAAGAAGTGGCAAAATCATGGTTTATTGACAGATATGAGAAGGCAGGGACACAGTCAGGCACCTTTGCTCCCAACAGGCATCAGAGTTCAAGCCACACCAACCTCTTAATTCCCCAGAATTCAGCCCAAGCAAGGTTGGCATGAGTGCTCTGTGAAGGCAAAGGCCGTGGCTGACCAGGCCTCACTCTTCAGCAGCGTAATTTCCAGGGCTCCTAGCCCAGATTTTACAGACCTCCCTGCATAGCACTAACAGTGCTAACTGCTAATTTATTTATAACAAATTCCTAATTTATTTTTGGCTCTCAAATGCCATAGAGAAAGAGGGAATCAGTCAGTCAGCAAGACTGACACACAGCAAGTATCTCAAGGGAAGAGAGTGATCTGTACCATTGCTATTGACTTCACTTGGCAGTCTAGGCTGCTATTTTCCCTTCTGTCTTTTGCACAAGTTGCATCTAGAGCTTGAATTCGTCTGGTTGCATGCAGAGTGCCATCTGATCACCCCCAGGCAAGTGGTTTGAAGCTCTCTGATGGACGGGTCGTAGGTCCAGAGCCTCACTGAGAGCTGGGGCATGTGTGATGATAATCTGGACTACAGCTTTTCATGCAGTTTCTTTCAAAGGAAGCCTGGATCCCATGTGCCAAGCAATTTTGTGGACCAGAAATGAGAATGAGCAGGGGGTTCATTTCAATACTATGTTACTCTACCAAACCAAAATGCAACTGTAGATGCAGCCACAGATAAGGCATTTCGTGTTACTAACCATACCTACTAACCACGTATGTGATCACATTGTTCAACCTTATCTATCTGAAACAAGAGGAAATAACAAAAAAAGGACTCTGATTAAGGACTGTGCTCTTTGCAGACGTCTTTAGGTTCCCTAGATAAAATCTGTGACATGAGTGATTTGGAAATATTGTGGAGAAGCCTGAAGGAATAAAATCTAGAAAAAACATGGAAATTACCCTAGTAGTAAAGCATTCAAGAAACTCTCCAGAGCCCTTTGTAGTTAATGACTATTAATGGATTTTGAGAATTTCATTGTGTTTTACAGTCTGCAGCCTGTTTGTGAGAAGAGCTTGCTCTAGAGGGAGTTAGGGCTAGAGTTAGAGACAAGTGAACAGGATATTCCCTTCCTTTGCAAAACCCATCAAGGCATGTCACAATCACCTGTTCCCAAACAACAAAGTTATTTTCTCAGATAGGATGTGGACCAAAGAGGCCACCCTCACTTTCTTAAAATAAAGCTATAGTCTGCTTCTCACATTGGTCCGGAAGAACAAGCAAGTCACCTACTTTATTCTGTTTGGGCGGGCCTGGAATCCATAGAAGCTGAAGCACTATGGAAATGAAAAAGCCTTTTAAGGTATTTTTGTGATCACAGAATTTATACACCGAGGCTCTAAACTGATTCAGGAGACACTGTGCTCTCCAGTGAGCTGTCATTTCAAACAAGTTTTATTTAGCAGGTTTAGGATATTATGAGTCATTTCACTGGCTCCTTATTCCCTGACCCAAGTCTGAAAATAAATACTTCTTCAGCTCCCCACTCCAAAATAAAACCCAGGAGTGCCACAGAACTTTCCAGCGACTTCTATCGGTATTTCTGAGCAGTGGTTTCTATGGGGAGGAGCAGGTCTATTGTCCTCTGCTGTTTACTTCTTTCTTTGTTCTCACTACAGCTGGCCATACTCTGAAATGGGTTGGGTTCAGCAGAGATCTTCAAAAAAATTCCAATCCTAAAGACTTCCATGCATATTTAACCCAAAACTTCTCAAATCCTTGTTGAAAAGATGAAAAAGAGAAATAAAAGAGTGGAAAATAATTTTAGTTTTAGTAGATGAACACAGAATTTTCACTTGACAAATCATTTCGCTTTGGGATTCTTTACAACCTCAGTATAAAACCTATCAATAATCAGCTGCTTCCTCCTTAAACTGATCCTGCTGGTATTTTAAAAATATTTGTTTGTTTAACAAGAAACTCTCTTTTAAATTACTATTTCGTCTGAGTCTTTGGTCACATTTTTACGTGTATTCCATCCCAGAATAGCAGTTGGGTCAGCAGGATATTTCGATTTTTTTCTGAGGTAGGATCTTACTTATTTTATTCCCCATGGAAATTCACAAAATCTTGAATATAAAAAGTTTGTGTTTCTTGAAACACCAGTTATCAAAACCGGTGTTTCTTCAGCCTGCTCCTTAAGTGTCCGAGTAGCTGGTCCCTCACCTGGCTGTTTCCCAATGCAGCCCTTTTTGAAAGAGGGGAAAGTGCTTGGGAAACAGAGGAAGAGGGCAGGTATTGCACTAAGAATGCTGAGATTCTCTTCAAGAATAAGAGGAAGCAGATAAGTTCTCAAAATCGCCATCTTTCTCACCACAGAGAAAATCCTGTTCCCTTCCGAGTTATTTATTAGAGATTCTCTGTACAAAGGCCCCCTAATGGCTAAATGACCTCTGCAAAAAAGCAATTTATCTTGTAGAGGGGTTTTGTCTGTGTTGCTGTGCTACCCTGGGGCCTCAGTCCTGCTAAGCCCAAGATCCCCGCTGCCCGTGCTGCTTCACCTGCTGGCTTGTTACCTGCATCTAGACTTGAGTGAGTCTGTGGGCCTTCCAGGCAGGAGCACAGGTATCAAAGACCCCTGCTCCTGTATTACTGAAGAACACTATCACCTCTTCAAGTGTTTCCTCTGGATCTAAAAGACACCAGCAATACTGAACGGGCACTATTTGGGGCGAGAGGTCTGAAGGAAATAGGAGAGGCTACACTGGCACTCTGTGGGAGCTCTGCTGTGCTATGGCTGCTCATTGAAACAGATGAGAACACTCAAGACTTGCTTGCTGCCTTTGATCTTTCCTTGCAGGTAATTTATATGAGTGTTTCCAGCTTTTGTGTGCTCCTGAGCATGACACTGATGGGCAAAGGAGCTCAGACTTCAGGCTAGCTGCTTATGGCACTGAAGACAAAGAAAGCTCCAAAAAAAGGCTCCAGGTAAAACCATGTATGTTCCGGCATGTGGAAATTGGGCAAGGATAAACGGCTGAAATCAATGACCTCTATAACTAATTTCTAAAGCTCAGCAGTTTCTGCTGAGTTTTGTTTAGAATAGACAGCAACAGGCAGGAGTTTGGGCAGGAGTGAGCCCTGGGTCAAGGCTGTAGTGAACACCACATAAGTAGAGCACCAACCCTAGCCAGATCAGGTCCGGGTACTCATAGCTGGGTCCTGATTCTGTAGCCTGAATTTCATCTCCATCCTTCCACAACAAATAATTATACTTTTGTAACATTCCAGAGCCATAAATGCCCATTTTAGAGCCAAATTCCTGAGTGCTTTCATCCTTTTTTATTCAGAGGACCTAACATTGCCTTCCCTTATGAAGGCAATTATGCTTTGCAAAATGAATATATAAAGCTGGTCCTGTTGTGGTTTATATCCACTGAGCAGCTCTGCACGGTTGCTACTGGCATGATGCTGAACTTGATAGCTCTGGCTTCGCTCTAATCTGTCCTTTTATTTCATGGCAATTCCTCCCCTCATCTTGCTTGTTTACTTCTTCAATTCTTTATTAGTTTCACCCCATTTGGACTAACAAGCTTTCAGGCAAATGCTGTCTCTTATTATATGTTTGTAAAATCAACCCCCCAGCTGAACTGCTGTCCTTACAAACTATTACAATGTCAATAGGAGTGAAAATTAGAACATTGCACATCATGGAAACACCAGTGGTAAATCCACTTAACGAACTTTAATGCTCCTGATACCTGTAATTCTGTGTTGCTTCAGTTGCACGGAGCTACCGTCACCAAGACAGTTTTAATGTACCCATCCTGGCACAGTTTCCTTCCAAACACAGCAGCCACCATCTCTTTTCCTGTCAGGATACACCCTACTGGTATCCAGCAGCATCTCCTGAGTTGCACATGACATCAGCTGCCTGGGAACCAGCAAAATTGCATCGCCCTAATCCTCAAAGCTTGCTTGAACAGATTTGCTGGCACCATGCCTGCACTAGAGGACAGGAACACTTAAAATCACATAATTTTTTTGGCTCATTGAAATCATTCTGTTGCCCTGTTTTTCCATTGCCATTCAGCCTGATTTGCAAGCAATTTTCTCAATGGAGTACTTCACAGAGGTTGGGAGTACGCTGTGCTCAATCCTGCATTCTAGCCATAAGCCGCAATGGTGTTGGTTTATTTTCTGGCACTGTCATCTTACGAGTAACGCTTACCTTCCCAGGTTTTGGCACAAAACGCTTCCTACTTAGTCATCAGATGCCCGGTGAAACTTACTTCATTCAGACAGATTCTCTCCTTTTTTTTGTAGCTCACTTTCAGAATTCGTTTCTGCTTGTTAATGCAAGCCTCCGAGCATGCTGCTGCTGTGCATTTTTAAACACTTACCCAAATGTCATCTCTATTATTTCCAAACTCTCAGACTCTTTGGGGATAGCTTAGATGCAAATGAGCTGTCAAAGAAAGATTACTTGAACCAACATTCAGAATGACAAAAGGCTTACAGACTGCATGCACAGCACACGGCTTCCAGCTTCCCAGTCAGCCATTATTTGCCAAAATCAAGGGTTTATACACAGTCCAAAAAAACATTCAGCTTTGTTACAACGGGGCACAGTTATTCTCCACTGAAAAATTTAAACCATTTTAGATCTAGGAAAACCTCTGATTTCCATAGCTTCTCAGATGTTGCTCAGCTACTCACTCAACCCACACATTCTTTGTACCTAAAAATTCACTTTAGAGCCTGTCTGTCCTCCAATAGGTAGAGCTATTTCTCCCTGTCACACACTTTTTTGGGGATGTTGCAGAGGTGGGTAAAAAAGAAAAACCACACTCACTTTACCCTGCACAGCAGGGTCTGAGTCTGAGAAACAGTGAGTGTTGCTCTTCCAAAATCACGGCCCACATCCATGGCTGCACATGGTGTGATTCTTGGGGCTGTCCTGTGCAGGGCCAGGACTTTGATAATCCTTGTGGATCCCTTCCAACTCAGAACGCTCGGCGATTGCGCGATCCAAGAGGCTTCATGAGGAGATGCAATGCAGTCACTGAAAGCAAACGCATCGTTTTGTGAAGCCCAGCTTTCTAACTGCAGATGGCACCCCTGATTCTGCTCAGGTGACACACATTTTGCTGAAGAGCTGATTTCTTCAGCAGGAAATAAGACAGCCCCAGAGACTGAGGGATTTAAACCAAATCCTGACCTGTTTTAACACTGTCTCGGTGTTACGCACGGGAGATACACACACTCATGCACTCATTAAAATGGGACAGCAAGCCAAATTCGTCTCTCATACAACTACTGACATCAACAGAAGGCCCAGTGTTTGAACAGCAGCTGTCACAATTTGTTCCTTGGATAATATTTAGCCAAGATTAAACCTAGACAGAGATAGCAGGTACTTTGCAGATACTCTGGTCTTACAATGTGCATTGAGCAAGTCCTGGAAGTGCAGGGTTTGAGGGGTGAACAAGATATGCTTCGTTCTAATTTCCTGTGTCCGCTGAGAACTCCTCCCTCCCACGCTGGCAGTGGTCCAAATGATGCCTTTTTCAGCAAGATAGTAAAATATAGTTTTAAAAGGAAATACATACATTGCACTTTTCATCTCAAGAGTCTGGAAAGTGCAGCTGGGCGTTAATTAATCAGCACAACATCTCTGCAAGTTAAAGGAGTATTTTTATCCCCTGTGTGGAAACTGAGGCACAAGGAAGTAGAGTATCCTATAAAAGGTCAAAAAAGCAGCTCATCACTAGAGAAAAGAATTTGCCTAATTGACGATAACTCTGGGCTAAGAAATACTCTTTGTAATTGAAGAAGATGAGTTCCGTGGTTTTCATGGTTTATTCCTGCTGAGAGATGCTCATTGCCCACAAACTGCTGAACCAAGACCGAATGTTATTCAGTATGTCATGCTCTGTTGGTCCTCAGCCCAAATCACTGCAGTCTTTAACCCTTGCCAGCACATTTTTTTGCCTTTATGGCATGAGAGCTTCAGGTCTGAAAGCAGCCAAGACCGTGGCCCACGGTATCTTCAGAGATAACATCAAAGAAAGGGTGCAACACGGTCAAATTTACATGCCATACACTGTTGTCCTGCTGGTAAAGTATTGCTCCTCGGATAATAGAGAGATGAGTCAACCACTGATGCCGTTGTTCACAGCATATGGAAGAGTATTGTCTTCATACTTATGTCACCATCTTTTAATGTGTGTAATGGGTGAACTCTTACTCTTTCCAAGAGTGTGGATTCTTTCACATGTCCAGTATAGGACTAGACTAGGGAGTATAACAGAATTGCCTCTCTGCCTGGCACCTTCCTTTGCAATCTGCCTCTCATTCTGAGCAGTGTCTTCCTACTGGTTCCTTGTGCCTTTACATCTGCACCTCCTGACTCAGACTGAAATTGCTTTATTCTCTCATTTTACCCTGCATTTGTTCAGTGCAAGGGTGGGATCCTTGGAACCAGAACCATTGTTAGCCCCGCTGTCAGTAGCAAAGCATACCGAGAGGATGAGGAGGGGATAGGGACTGCATTTCCCTGACTACACCACGTGCCCTGAAAGCCTCTCCTTGGGCAGAAGTAGCTGGGGAAGGCAGAGCGCAGAGCAGTCACAGTCCTCTCAACTTGCCTGGTTAAATTTTCTCCCTTAAGAATGATTCACACTGACCTAGAAAATGTAACAGAAATGGATATGTCGGTTACCAGGTTACTGCTGTGCCTTGCAAAATCATGGCAAACTCTTTCCTAAGGGATGAACTTTCACTCTGTGCCCCAAGTGATACTGTCCTCTGAAGCACTGGGGTAACTGCAGTTTAAGTGGATTTAGTCACAGCACAGTTGACACTTCCTATAGGGTAGAAAAGGCATCTGTGGAAATAAAAAAGACCCTTCTGTATAAAATGCAAGAAAGATTTCTGCAGGAGCTTAAACTACATATCTCCAGCTGAGCATTGGAGAAAAGTCACAGTGGGCTCACAATACCCCCAGAAACCTCTCCAGCCACATTGCCAAATCTACAAATAACATAACAGAACAGCAGAATTTTATCTTTAAAGACAGAGGAAATGCACTGGGCCCCATAGTAGTGATTATTACCGACTTCAGTATCTGATTGTCACCAGTTTAGAAGGCTCTGCCTGTATTCCCAGACAACTTGAAACAACAGCTAGGAGGATTGTGAAGTTTGCCCATTTGCTTACAAAGTAGTGACAAGTCTGAGACTCAAAAGGGACATTACAAATCTATGTACTGCCACTTTGTCCACTGCCAGGACCCCTAACCTTTTGTCCTGTATCTGTCTTTTTCTAGGGGTCTGTGCTATTCTGGTTCAAAAGCACTGCAGCATGGCAGAAATAGAATATTTGAGAACTAGAAAAAATAAAGAGAGGGAAACATTTTTGATCTCAAATAAATAGCACTAGAGCTGCAACACTGGATGTATTTTTCTTTCCATACTTAAATCAATTCTAAAGAGGGATTTTCTAACTAATCTGCATTTGTTACAGAACTTGGAGGATTTCTACCATTGTGCTACAGACCTAGGAGATCACATGGCATGATTTAGGCTCCCGTCCCTACAGAGTATACCAGTTCTTTGTTACGATGGTGACAGAAAAAAAGGACAAAAAAGGCTGAACACAGGCCAGGAAGGGCTATAAACCCTGGTGTTGCAAAGAGTGGCATAGGTTTATTTGCTTTTTTTCAGTCAACTTGTGTTAGCAAAAAAATTGCCAGGTCTGCAGGAGGTGGAGCAGCATCCAATTAAGTGACTAACCACATTATTAGTTGGACAAAGCAAACACTTTTCACCTGAAATGGCATGTATCTCTCCAGTGAGCCTGGAGAGATTAGGGGTCTGAGCTTTAAAGCTGTAATACTTCTGATTTCAGGGCTGCTGAGTATGAAAATGACAGAAATCATCTGTGTGTGGGAAACGTGGCAGCAAGACATCGTACATGTGAGCTCAAAACCTGGTTTTGTTTTGTGTTTTGTTTTGTTCTGGTCTGGGTTTTTTGGGAGGAGGGGTTTTTGTGTGTTGTTTCGGGGGTTTTTTCAGATGCGGCTAAAAATCGCATTTCACATCCTTAGATCCTATCTGAGGCATAAAACCCTGAAAAAAATGCATAGATATAAAACAAAACGTACTTCTCAAAACCGCTGGATATCTTTTCTCAGCACTGTTGTTTTGGTTATGACTCAGAAGTTTGACTTGTAAGGCAACTTGGCATTTTGTTCACCAGAACACTTCTTATGCTTTGGACAATGCCTGCACAACGATTTGGGAGCTGATCTAGGCGGAGTGAGTACACCGAGTCCCGCAAACAGCACTGCTGGCAGTGCCCCAGATGTATTCAAAGCATTCACACCACGGTTAAGAAGAGTTGAAACTGGAGTATTTGCAGGTGAACTGGCCTGTGGCATGCTTGGCCTTGCACATCCCCAACCCGTGCACAGCTCACCCGTAAGAACTTGGCCCTGCACGTATGATCAGGCTGTTTCCTTGCAGACCGCGTGCTTGCACGCAAGCAGTGGAGATGAGCGGTAAATCCAGGCAAGGCCACGGGGCCAGACTTGCATTTCCCAGCACAGCCTGCATTTCACGACTTGAAATGTTGTCCTTCTCCAAGAAAAAGGGGGGGTACTCGTGTTGTCTGCGCTGAAAGGCATCTGAGGTAACACCAGCACACCGACTCTGGGCTTTGCAGATGCTCAGCACGTCTCAAAACCAGGCACTTTATTTTGGCGCTTGTATACAACTGCCTTAGGGGTCTCATTTCAGAAATGCCATTTGCAAATTCAGTTCTAAATATTTTATCATCTCTATTCCCCTCAGAAGGAGCTGCACAAATTAAACACAAAACGCTTGTAGAGTCCTCAGATAAGATGCACTACTGACACCGAACGTATTGTTAATCATGATTAATTATTATTATTCTGCTGGCTGACAGGCATCTGACTGACGGGTACTCTGTAATCCCTATTCTCTCCCCAGATTTTCTTCCTAATTAGTGTCCTCTAGAACCTTGTAATCACATGCCACGCAAACGAGCTGCATGTTATTCAGCCAAACAGATGACAGTGGATTGGGTGACTTCCTCCGTCGCCAGCAGGCTGGAAGAAAAGAAGCGGGGAGACGCTACACGGTGTAAATGCTTATTTTCCCCGCCGGGAAAAGGGAACGGCAGCCGCGGGCACAGGGCGGGGGTGCAGCGCCCTCTGCAGGCTGCGCCGCCGCCGCCGCCACGCACCCGGGCACCGCATCCACCGCGCCGAGCGGCGGGGCTCAGGGGTGCCGGGAATAAACCGCTTCCTGCTCTGTTGATAACATTCCATATTAATCGGAAAAAACCCCAACAAACAACTAACAAAACAAACCACACCGAATATGGAAGATGTGGCATCACCGTCGTCCAGCGGAAATCCCTCGGAAATGGCCTCAAGTTGCGCCAGGGGAAGTTTAGGTAGGATATTACAAAAAATTTCTTCACGGAAATGGTTGTCAAGGAACAGGCTGTCCAGGGAAATGGTCGAGTCACCATCCCTGGAAATATTTAAAAGACGCGTAGATGTGGCACTCGGGGACACGGTTTAGTGTCGGGCTCAAGGGTTGGTCTGAAAGAACTTTTCCAACCTAAATGAGTCCATGATTCTATGAAATACATTCCAGCACTGGCCCCAAGGCAAGGCCAAACACAGAGGCCAGCTCTCAGCTTACCCAGCCTGTGGTGCAAAGGTGGCTGTCTGGTTCGGTGTTCCCTGAGCCACACGAGCCCTGTGCCCATGAGTAGGGGTCTGTGGGCTGGTGCACCCCTACCTCCCAAACCCTCCTGGCCCATGCTAAACAAATTCCAGAGCTACATCCAGCCAGGCTGGAGGGCTCGCAATGATAACCAGCACAGCCAGCATCGTGCACAGACAGAGAGCACATGCTGTGCCTGCCAGAAAGGTTGGTTTTAACCACTTGGTCTAGCTGCAGAAATTAGCAAGAATTAAAGAGACATTTGCAAGTAAGAGGAGACAAAATTCTAGACAAGCTATAATTGGCAAAACTGAATGAGAGAACAAGGAGTGAGCTAAGATCTCCTTCACCTGATTAAATGATGCCTGGAAGTGTTTCAACGACACAGTAGGAATTTTTAAGTACCAGCCATATATACTTGTCAAGATTGCTTCATGACAAAAAAACAATGCCAAGATTTCTGATCTGCCTGCCACTGAAATAAAATTTGACTCATCCAAAAGCACTCAATAAATTATAAATATAAGGTCTATATCCTTCAGAAGAGCTACACCAGCTGAGGTTTAGCCTGCATTTCCTAGGAGTACCATTCTATCCTTTGAATATCTATCAGTTCCTAAAAATTTCCTCAGTCTGTAGGCTTGGTGCAACAGGAGTGTTTGTGATGTAAAGCTTTCTTATATTTGTACTCTGTGCATATGTATGTCCCTATCTTTCTCCAAATAAGGAGAAAACCCACGTTACACTCCAGCATCACAGGCATAGATGGAAGGCTCCACCTGAAGCATAGACAAGCTAGACAGAGCCTTGAATGTATTTTCCCTCCAGACAAGCCCACCACTACACATCCCGTTACGGGCCACTTCTGGGCAGAGAAAGCAGTGGCAAGCCCTCTCCTGGAAGGGGCTGCTGCATGGGATGGCTCATTGGAAGCCAGGGGCAGCTGAGTGTGTCCTGGCATTTTCCCTGCCCTCCCGCATGCACTCCTCATGGCAGCAAGGGCACAGTGTCCTTCTCCAGCACGGTAAGTGAAGTCTCTGTCACCCTTCAAAAACACTGGGTACAAACCCCACCATCCCTCCAGCACCCGTCTCTTCTGCCACCCAACTCAACTCCCACACTTATCTGATCAATTGGTTTGATTTGTTTATTTTATTTAAACCACACATGAGCCACCAAATTTAAAGCTAGGGATTACTATTTTTCATAGTCTAGAATGGCAAGGGAGACAAATGCGCTGTGGCCTCCACAGTGCTGTCTTTCAAGAGGGAATTAACATTGTACCCTGCTTGCCTCTTCCGCCTCACAGCTGTGTGCAGCTCTGCTCAGCCAAATTCAGAAACAGACTTATTAAATAAGAAAATGATCATCAACATTTTATCACCTTCTTTCCTCCAGACTTCCTGCTAGTAGGCAACAAAAAAGACTCGGGGTGGGTGGAGGTGAGCGGGGGTCTTCACATTGCAAGAGCAGAAATCGGCTTTCATAAAGACACCTGGATGGCCCAATAATTGATACAGTCTCTTAATACATACACTCACTTCATGGCAATTAGATCTGTAGTCTAAGCATTTCTGGACTTTTTGCCAGGAAAGAATTGGGAAATAAATGAAGGCAAATTAATTATTTGTCCCCATGGTTTCTGATGTAAGAATACAGCTGTTCTTTATCAGCATAATTCATTTTTAATGTCTCCCAAAGCTCAGCTCAGCTATATGCCTATGTTCTTCATATGCCAAGCTTCTGTTCTGATTAAATATCAAATGGTTTTTAAA
Source organism: Mohoua ochrocephala (assembly GCA_013398855.1). Lineage (NCBI taxonomy): Eukaryota > Metazoa > Chordata > Aves > Passeriformes > Acanthizidae > Mohoua > Mohoua ochrocephala. The sequence continues at coordinate 272,664 of VZTA01027916.1, read as the reverse complement.
TATCAAAATGGTTCTGTATTTCTGAGCTCCGTTATGAGCTGTGGGGAAAGAAAAACAAGGACTCCTTTGATCATACACACATGAGTTTTACACGATGACGCCACCACTGGCTCCTATGGACGTAGTCCCAGTTTACGCTTAGGGAAGTGAGGGAAGCTAGATTGTGTGCCATGACATATACCAGTCTGCTACACTGCAGCCCAAATGGTGGCTTGGGAAAGTAACCAGAAGTAAAGAAAGATGTATTTTTACTAAATTGGGCACCAGACACAGTGATTGAAGTGGATCATTTTCAAATATCAGACATCTGAATGTTTATAGGCATTTATTTACTCCTATATTATCCCTCACGTGACAGCATAGCCCCATACCTCACTTAACAAACTCCACAAGAGTTGTTTGCCTGACCCCAAAGGGACACTGCAGCGCATCGATTTTCTTGACGAGTTCTTGCTCTGGTGAGGGATATATTACCTACCACCTGACGGCAGCGTGTCGGGGGGAAAAGTAGTCTGCATAGCCTGAAGTTGAATGCAAGAGGGGTCAGGAACATGAGAGCAAATTAATTGAGCTAAAATAATGAGGAATGAAAAAGAGGGAGTGTGAGGAAGTGCCCCTCCATGTTCTGCTTTCCCCATCACAGCTCTCAAGGGCCAATTACGCAGCCTTGGGCGGGTGTCAGGGCAGCACCAGAGGAGGAGCACGGAGCGGCAATGTGGGCACAGCTGGGAGCAGCCGCTTGCTCAACTGTATTTACCCAAGGACTGCTGCAGCTCTAAAACACTGGGGTCAAGTGAGGGGAGGGCAGGGAAGGCAAGGGGCTGCTGGCCCTGGAGCTTAACGAGGCTAATTATTCCCTTTCCCACAGAGCTGGGCAGAAGGGCTCAGAAAAGCAATTGTGTTCTGCTTCTCTCTGAGAAGAGAATGAGGTGCTGCTTAGGTAGCTTGGAGAGGCTGATTATTGCTTTCCTCATAGTGCTCTGCCTAAAGAGGACAGAGCCTTTGCCATCTAAACACAGTGGAAGGAAGAAAGAAAGAAAGAAAGAAAGAAAGAAAGAAAGAAAGAAAGAAAGACACAGGACTCAGAAGTCCAAAGAAGTATCCCTATGCTGGTCCTTTTTGCTCAGGATACAGGATCAGCACAGACTTAACAATGTACTGCAGGTGAAAGGACATGGCAAATGGGACCTGAATGAGATCTGGAGGATTAGACTGAAGCAAGGAAACTCAAGGGGAATTGTAACAGAAGCTACCGAGGATGATAAGAAGAGGCATTGGGTAGCAGGAGAGTCAATTGTGTGCCTGGAGAATAGCCATCTTTTTTGTAAGGAAGGAGCAAACAGAACAGTGATTATGACTGTGCCTGAAGCAAACGTTCATGGTATTACTGAGATGTTTGACAATTTAGTCAGGGGAGCTCGAGATGAAAGGAAAACTTATTAGTACTGTGTGTGCTGCAGAAAAAAGGGAATGAACGCTATCTTATATTTATATCACACCTTTCATCCTGAAAGAATCCCAAAACACTCCACGAACCACATATGGAAGTGACTTCTGCCTCTGCTGAATACAGACGATGGGGTGAAACACGCCAGCTCTCTTAACATCAAAAACCAGCACTGCTGCACAGCAGCTTAGGGAAAAAGGAAGAGAGAGGTAGGCACAAATCAAAACGCAAAATAATAATTTGCTAGGCAAAGATGTGGAAGAACAGACCAAAAACATGCAGTATTTTCAGAAGTCTTCATGTTACAAATGGAAAAAGACCGTAATCGGGATCCACGCCTTATTGACTCTGGGTGCTGCATATCCAGCACCAAATAATGTTCTTGCTCCATAGATTTCCCAGCAGAGGCTCTACGTATGAGAATAAAATCCAAGTAGATAAGCGATCTTTAGCCCCTTGTTCTCCTACCAGTACAAAATCACTTAAATTCCTTCAAATTTTATTGACAGAATGCATAGATCTATTTACCACTATTAAGGATGTTATTTCATTTGGATATAATTTTTTAAACACGTACCTTTTCAGGAAGGTGTAAACAACTAAAGAAGGTCTGCTTTCTTCCTGAAAAGGAGGAGGGCAGTTCATGAGATTTGATCCATCAGTTTCACGTCGTATTTTTCCTATTTGATTACTTAAAGAACATGGGCGCCCAAACCACATGTTAGATTTAAGCTAACAGCAGCTACAGATGTGCAGCTACTGTGGCCTCACATGCTAATAATATTCACTTTTTTAAACAGCCTTGCAAAACCAGAGCATATTTTACAAGCTCAGGCATTAAATTTTCCCTTCCCGTTTTATCATAATGTTATACGAGAATATTTAGCAGGGTTTTATTTGCTGTGGGAAAGGGAAGCAGCATTTTCTAGGTCATTTTAAGAATATCTTTAACTCTAGCCAGTGAGGAATCATGGGTAAAAAAGGCATAGTGGTGACAACCGAGTTGATGTTAATCATAATCCCTATGTAGGTGTCTTTATGAAAAAGTGTGTGACAGCTGATAAATGCAACAGCTTTTATCTACATCCCATTAAATGCCTAAACTGCGATAAAGGACCGTGCCAATTTTGTTTTCTACGTCCCCGTGATAAGATCCAAATTAACACAAGGTTTGCAGAGGCAAAGCTCTCTGGCCCAAGCGTACAAGGCATTTAAAGTTGTGGGAGATGTCATTTTACACACAAAAGGCATAAACCCTCATATTAATTAAGATGAAATAAGAAAAATCCCAGTTTTATGTATCAGTTGCAATGATTAAAGACAGTGCTTGAAACAGTTAAAACATTTTGTAACATGAGCATGGGTTTTTTCTGCCTGTAGATGGTGCAGTAGGGCAGCAAAGTTGTTTAGTTTTTCCAAAGATTAAATTGGATTTGAAAGCTATTCATTACCAGATGTTCACAGTTCAGAAGCATTTCTCCAGTTAAAAATTTGTAGCAACATTTCCACCCAACACAAAAATGTCAAGGAAAGACTGAAAATGAAGAAAATCCCATTTGGTTATATAATGGGTTGGGGCTTTCAAAATTAATGTTGTGCTTTTCATTTCTTTCATATGGCAATGGCAGTGTGCTTATTCAAACAGGCTTTGGGCACCAAACCGAAAAAACCCGCAACTGCCAGGATTAGAACAGGCAACGTCCTGACCCCTCTCCATAGGCAGGAAACGGACTTCCAGAACCTTAGTCTGACTTACGCTTGAAAGACTGAGCAAATCAACGGTGTTAAGTGCAAGAGAACTAAATACTATTTTCTTTTCTGTGCTAACCACCTTGGACCTGAGCAACACAAACTCAGGGATAAGCCTTGTACGACTCACTAATTCCGCATGCAACAGATTAATATGAAGAAAGCAGCACATTGATCTAGGTATTACATTAAAGAGGCAAACAGCAATATTCGTGTTTGCACTGCCTCAGCAGTGCTGTGACTGCTCTGCTGCATACTGTAAAATCAGCTGCTGCTGAGAAAAACATTTATGCAAAATTGCTTCTTGAATTTGGTATTTTCCTCCATTTACATGAGCAGGTTGAATTGACAATGGATTTTTGGGAGTTTCTAGGCTAGAATTAATGGGTGAAGTTCCGGTGCAAGCCTGCATCCAAGCTGGAGTGCAAACACTGACATAGGAGAGGGTATGGCCAGCCCCAGCTGAGTCTGGCTTGTAACGTGGTGAAATTCTTATGTGCTGCCATGACAATAGGTGATTTGCTGGCAAAAAAATCATCAGCTGGTACACACACCAGAAGTTTATTTTTGCTGAGTTCTTCTCTGCCCAAATCCTTCTGCAACTGTGCATTCTTGCTTTTATTTATTTATTTGTAAATATAATTATTTACTAAGGCAGTTTTGCTACCTCACTGGGGTTGCTATTTGGTCTAGTATATTTTGGAAAAGCCTGGTAAATCAGAGTATGTCCAGCCAAGACAGAAGACCTACACCCCCTCAGTCTGAGATGGCGAAGCCAAGTAGCCAGGCTGTCTGATGACTTTAGAGGAAAACAGACATGAAAACACGGGCTCAGCCTACTTCTCGCAGCAGTGGTATCAATGCCAAATCAACATTTGTCTCTGATGAGTTTACTCTCCAGCCTATTTCTCCCAGCAGTGGTATTAAGTAGGGACAACTCCGCCGAAGTCAGTGGCATTTTACTGCTATAAAGCCAGTGTGAAATCATAATCAGAGTTACCGATGTGTAACTTGAATAGGATTTTGCTTCATCCTTAAATTTTTCTCTCCATGCCTTTCTCTTATGTAAATGAGCTTTACTAATTTGACCATCAAATGACCACCAAATAAACGGTGTAATTATCAGATTTTTTTAAAGGCCCTTGAGATCTTGCAGGGGAAGATGCTCTGCAATGATGAAGTAATGTATGGAACCACTGAATCACAGAGTGGCTGAGGTTGGTAGGGACCTTCCAAGATCATGTAGTCCACCCTCACAGGAAAAAAAAAGTGGTTTCTAATGTTCAAATAGAATTTCCTGTGCTTCAGCTTGTGTTCTTGTTCTACCAGTGGGCACTGCTAAGGAGTGGCTGGCTCCTTATGTAAAGCTACGTAGCAGCAACAGAATACCTGTTACATCCTGTGAGATAACTTCGTATTTCCACACAGAGAATATCTCATTGTCTTTTACAGCATGTAGAACTGTAATTCTGTAATGAGCAGAAGTATCAGTTCACAATGGATAGCATCCAACAGGTTTTGACCATTTAAAAAAAACTACAAACCACTTCCGCGCCAGTAAAGTCCAACAGTAAACCCAACGTGACCTGAGCATGGATCCAGCTACAAGCTCTACAATGCAATTAGTCCATACTCTTTAATTAGAATCACACTCCCTTGAACAACCTGGACAGCAACCACTCCTCCAGGTAGTCTGAGGACAGTTCAGGGAACAGCATCAAACTGTTTCCAATATGCAGTTTGAGTGAGACCCCTTGAAGCTCACATATGGCATCTAAATGACTACGTGTGAGCCACACTCTGTCTCTTGCCTTGCAGGGACAGATTGGCATGGTCCACTTTACTTACCAGTACAGACAGACTCCAAGCATATTTCATAAGCTAAAGAAGGTCAGAGTTGCATTAATTATAGATTGCTGTGATTACTTACAATTAACATTTGAAACCTGCTGAAATCAAATGGGAATGGATACTGCCACTTACTCCCAAGTAAACTCGAATGAAAAGCTGTCCTACTGAATTCAGTGGGGCCCTGGGATTCAGATGATGATTAGCAACTAAGATCATTTTTCCTCTAAGACCTTTGAATTTAAATGAAAATACTTATGTCACACAAGTTTCTTCATAACAAACGATCTTCATGCAAGTAGTTGAAGTCTGCTTGGCACACTTAGGAAAGGCAGGGGTGTCAGCCCCACTCCTCCCATTTCTGGTGGCTATCAAGGCCAGCAAAAGCCTCCGTGTAGACGCTGTAATAATACTGATAGTTCAGAGGAACACCCTTATCTCCACAACCAAAGGAAATCTGCTTGCCTTTGCAGGGTTTGCTGAGTTACGTTTCTTGATCCATCCACTGGGAAATGCTATTCAGCATAGACAAGGCCCGAACTCAAACAGAATAATAAAAGGGATTTACATTTCTCCTAAGAAAAACAAGGCTCTTTCCTCAAAGGTACTGCTTCTCCTTAGGAGTGGAAGATCTTCATCACACATGTCCTGCAGCATGTTGTTCTTTCCAGATATGGGATTTTGCTGGGAAGTTGTGACACACAGTTTGTGGGAGCACTTGCCAGCTGAGCAATGCTTTCACTAGTGCTCACCACACTCCTTAAACAGGCACACTACTTATGTTACAGGCTGTCTGCATGGAGCTATATGAGGCTATAGTATTTTCCTAGGAACCACAGCAAGGAAGCAAGCATGTGCCTTCAATTGTGTTAGCTGTATATCCGCTCTGATGAGAATTTCTCTTGACAAATAGTGACAACATCATTAAGCATTCACCTTAAAAGTGTTTCTGGTGCTCAGAAGTGCTCATACTTTCAGGTTATCACCGAATGCTTCTTTCAAAACCAAGGAGTCACTGAGGAAGTGTTCTTATTTAAATAAGAAAAACACTAGGCATAGACAAAAAGAGGTGTTTTTAATGCCATATACAATTAACCTGGTACACCACAAATAGCTGGACTCCAGCTGTACTTAATGTCACTGGTCATAACCCTTTCAGCCCAAAGTTCAGTCAGTTTTCAATCCACTTCACTGTCCTTTTAGCTGGTCTCCACTCCATCCGTTTGCCTACAAAAATATTATTTGGAATCTGTCAAAAGCCGAAGTCAAAATAAACAAGAGCCACTGCTTTTTCCGCATCCACTGAACAAGTCATTTCATCTTAGAAGGTGAGCTGAGCGTGATTTTATTACCATAAATTCATGCCAACTACCTTCAGTCTTTCTTGTCCTTCATTCATTTGAAAATGGTTTCCAGGATTATTTGCTCCACCACCTTCTCAGGCATTGACGTGAAGCTGACTGGCCCAGATCCTCTTTCGTTCTTGCTCTTCTCAAAGACAGGACTGATACTTGCTTTTTCTAGTCCTCAGGACTTCCCCCATCCCAACCTGATCCTGCTCTTATGAGGGTGTCTTCACTACTCCTGATTTTCTGACGGGTCTCAGGGGCCTGGGAATCCTAAGACAAATCTTACTAGGGAGAACCAAGGTGAAGATGCCAATGAGTACCTCAGCCTCTTCCATGTCCTTTGTTACAAGTCCCATTTGTGAACTAATTTATACCATTAGATACAACAGTATTTACACTCACAATAACAGGATGAAAACCACAAGGTCAACAATCTTAGCTAATAACAGGCTTTAGACACAGTAGTAACTATTTGCATTATAATGATTACTTTTTCCTCTTCTCAGAAACACCAAGTCTAGAAAACTTTTAGAAGACCTACAAAGCAACACTGGCATTGGTCTTTTCAGCTACAGTGGCTGAGCAGTTCTCTTCTGAGTGCATTGTTCCATCTGCTTTTAAGTATAAATATAAAACAATGAAGTACAGAAAAGAAGAACTCTGAAGGAAAGTAACAAATCATTTACATATGCTAAATTTGAAATCAGTGATGGCTCATTTGCACTTGAAGACTAAACTGCACACAGCCTAGATGAACAGCTCTTTTTTCCATAGCAGAGATAATATGGGATCACTTATGGCAGGCATATGGCAGGTGCAAAGAGGAACAGCAAAGATACATAAGAGGTGATCTTCATTTTTGGCTAGGATATTAATGTGATTATTGATCATGTCCCCTCTGGTGTCCATACTTCAGAAAGGACAATGAAAAAACCAGAGGTGGTTTGGCAAGGAAACGTAATTTTAATTACAGAAAATATATCTTGAAATAAGAAACTGGAGAATTCAAACTCTCTACACTTTAAAGAACACTCAAGCTGATCTGAGACACCTAACTAGTCTGTTAGTATGTCTACATGGGATATTGGCAGATACTGTGATCTGCAGGAAAATGGCACTGTGAGCTCTGTGAGTGGACACTAAAATACTGAAAATTATAAACAGTATCAGGCATGCATTTTCTGTGGCTGACACATATGACTGCTAGTCTCAATCTCCTACTCTTAACAACAGTGCTGACCTTTTGAACTTAAAGTGCATTGCAGTGGCTTCTTTCTTTCTTGTCAGCATCACATGCCTGCCATGAGGGCAAATGGAAGACATGGTGCTAGGCACAGAGAGAAAGCATTTGTTTTTTTGCATTCTCAGTCCTCTGCTACAGACATGCCGCTTCCACAGAACCCATTCGCATCAGTACTCTTATTACTAAAGACTAAATGGCAGCACATATGTCTGTCTGAAAAATATGTTTTAGTAGCTCCATTATATTGTGGAGAAAACACCCAATGAATGGCTTCTGTTATGCTCATGAGACTAATTATAAGGAGTCCTGCTTCCTGAATATCTCTGTGGGAAACACCTACAATGGCAAGACTCTCCTGGAACATCATCTGAAGTTCCAAAGTCCCAGATTCAAGGCCTCTCAACCTGGACAATCAAAGCCGCAAGCACTCAAATGCCCTGCCTTCTGTGGAAAGCCCCAGGCTCATGTTTGGTCACACTGGATTATCTGGGACACTCGGGCAAGGAGGTGTAAAAGAGTTCTGTGGGAGGCAGGGTGTTGACCAGACTTATGCAACTTTCAGATAAAGGAGAGAGTGCTACCCCCTCCTGCAATGTGTCTGAGAAACTGTCCCAGGCTTCAGTTTCCAGTCACTAACAAGGCTTAGCTCGTGTGCCTTCCAAAGAAGTCCAAACCTTACAACCCACTGACTTATAATTAAATAGACTTTAAGGCTCAAAGCTCCTGTGGAAGTCATCTCATGTGGCATCTGGTAACCCTGTATTGATCCCTCGGCCATCAGATGTAGATGGACTCAGCACGTGCAATCCTGCTGCTACGAGTGGTTTGTGACCGTGTGTTGAACCGTGGCTAGCACCATTGAAAATGGAGGAAATAGTCACAAATCGGGCTCATTTATGCTCGGGGGAAAAAAAAAAAAAGAAAAGCTCCCTGTTGCTTCTCTAAGTGCAGCGAAATAGGAAATGACTGAGGCAGGTGCAGGTGGCTGGTGCTCTGACCACGCTCCTATGACCAACCAGCTGCACATTTCTCAACGTCTCTAACGCCACAACCACACTCGGGCCCTCGGGAGTGCCATGGGGAGCCGAGCTCTGCCTCAGCATCACCAGATGCCCGGCAGGGAAGGGGCCGAGTTCGGGCTCAGAGCAGAGCACCCCGGGAAGCGGGATTCCCACGAAAGCCCAGCTAGACTAAGTGCTGTCTTTTTGCTATGGCTGGAGGCACAGTACTTTGGGCCGTGCCGCAGCAGCCCTAACAGCGTTGGGGAGCGCGGCCAGCCCCTGCCCGGGGCGATGGAAGGTAGAGGGAGGCCAAGATGTCCGTTCAGCCCTGCAGCACGGCCGGGCTCCCGCACCCGGTAGCGGCGGCGGGGCCCGCTCGGTCACATGGAGGCGCCATTTCCTCTGCCCTTGCTTTGCCCTTAAGGCCGCCGCGGTGCCGCCGGCGCCTCGCCCCGCACGGGGCGGTTGCGGGCGGGCGACGCG
>VZTA01027916.1:213756-263101 GCA_013398855.1 Mohoua ochrocephala | reverse complement strand
CTTAACCCGCCTTCCTCCCCTGCTTTATTTTTGTTCCCTGGCCTAGCGCAGCAATACCCTCCCCGATCGGGACTCCCTTTGCGTGGCGGGGGGATGCCGCTGCTGCCGGGAGGGGAGGACGGCGCCGGGGTTGCGGAGCCCACGGGGTGTCCCCCCGGGGGAGCGGGGGGCGGCGGGCGCAGCAAGCCGGTGCCGCACTGGCCTCCATGGGGGGCAGTGGGGGATTGCTGGCTCCTAACAGGTGCCTCTGCGGCGCTGAGCGGGGGCTGACCTCCGGTTTCGGAGGGGGCGGCGGCGGCGGCGAAGCGGCAGCGCTGCAGGACAGGGGTGTCCGGTTACTCGCCCCGCAGCTTGGGCCGGCAGAAGCCGGTGATGCCACCTGACAGGCAGCATTGCCCTCAGCCTCGGGGGCTGTGGGCGGTGCTGATAGTGAGGAGCTGATGTGCTCTTAAAAAGAAAATAATAGCAAAAAAAAAAACCCCAACAACCGCGAAGACGCTGAGGAGCGCTTCCCAGTGCGCAGGGTGCCCCGGGCTGGGACCCCGTCACGGGGGGTACTAAGGGAAATCCCATCAAACCTGGGGCGATGGGTGCGTTTCACCCTCGCTTGGGTTTAACCCCCTTGTGACCTGCGTGTGCGGAGCACTTGCGTTCCCCTGGGGCTCTGTGTCCCTGCTGGCCCAGGGCCACTGTTAGCCGGAACAGTGCTTGTAGTTCTCTCTCATCAGGGACCGGGAAAGACCCCAGGAAATCAATCCCATGAGGATCGATTGCCACCACAAAAAAAGATGGCTGCCTCAGGATCGAAGGTGCCTTCTCGTTTACCCCACATAACCCCAAGGTTAACAAAGGATTTAGTTTGACTAAAGAAGGAATTATGCTGTGTTGGGGGATGAAAAGAGGATTAAGGTTTTCTCCAGGGGACATGGAGTTGTAAGAGAGAGAGACTGAGGTAGAAAGGGAAAGGGAAGCAGGGAGGCTGTGTTTACTATGGGCCCATGGCCAGGGATTTTGAGGGCATCAGCTAACAACTTCTTTGCCATCGTGAGGTGTAAGATCAGAGAGGCCCTCTCAGTAGAAAGTGGATCTCTGGCAAGTAATTTTTAATTTACGATGAACAGTGTCCTGGCCAAGGAACTCCTCATCGTATGCAATTACTGCATGCGAAGCCTGTGGGCACTTTTGAGTCGTTCGCTTGGGGACCTATAGATCCCTCCTTAAAATTCACTGTGCGGGCCCGGCAAACAGGTGGAGCTGTGCTCCACCGAGTGAGTGGCAGGCACATGGCTCCTTCAAGTGCAGTGTTTTGTATATTTAGCAGCGTGCAGGCTGTGGAAAGAAGGGCTGCTGGGAAGGGAAAACGATAGGAGGAACATGAGCTGATATGGCAGGGTTGTAACGGGTGGCTATGATGAACTGTTAAAACGTTGCAGATGAGAAAAAGTGCGTGTCATGAGGGGGTCAGTGAAAACCGATGAAGGTTAAGAAATTGGACACCATCACTGAGGCTGTGGCAACAGGGATAAACAGAGTCTGCGAGAGCCAGATCTGAAATGGACAGCCCCAGTCTGCTTCAAAACAAGAATATAAATAAATAGTTCTGGCAGAGGAACAGAGGCAGCATACTACAGTGCCTGTTACCCAGCAAGCTGCTGCTTTGAAGCTTATATCAGCAAGCGTCTGCTTCTCTGGTGTGAACGCAAGGATAGCTTTTTATGCAGTGACTAGAGTTAAGTCAGCTTCCTAGAGAGACAGTTTGGGATGTTTGCAGATCTTCTTGTAGGTTTGCTACGTCGGTATTTGTTTCCGATTCCTTGCACTGTCTTCGTTTTCCATGGTTGCTTTCTCCTTTTGAAAGGATATCAGAAAATGTGATGCTTGAATTCGAATATCAAAATTGGTTAGAGCAAGGATGGGAGTGGGAGCAGCATAGTCACATAGCCTGTTCTTGCCTTGGCTGGGCTTGCTCATGCACTCTGTCCATTACAAGTTCACTAGACAAGTGTCCTGTAGGAAGTCGTTAATTTAAATTTTGTAGATTTAAGTAAGTCCCAAGAACAGCACAGTTTGCTAAAACAGGTAGAGAGAATGGCAGCCAGCATGATCGGCAGTGTTGACTGATTTCCATGTGAGGAAAAACCTAAACATACTAGGATAATTCAGTATGGAGAAGAAGCAGCTGTGGAGGGTATGCTAACAGTCCATGAAGTGAGGAGTGGAATGGAAAAGGTGAAACTGAGCACTGGTTGCTGATTGTCTCTCACAAAACAAGAAGCAGCACTGAATGTAATTACCGGGCAAAGGTCGTAGTTTTCATGCACCATATGTCTCACTGCTATGGGATATTGGAGAGGCTAAAGGTGTGAAGGACTAAAAATATTACAAGGCAAGTTCTTGCCTTGTCTTGTGAGTGTCTGTTTTGCAGTATTTTGATGTCTTTTCTTCTCCTTTCTGAAGTTCCTTTGAAAAAGATGTTTTTCCTTTGTAAAACTGTAAGGCAGTGGTGCTGGTGCTGGTATCTCTGTGGAATTGGTTGTGGGATACTCTCATTTCCCCTCCTCCCCCCCCTCCTCCTTGGTTCTAGTTAATACATTGTATTAAGAGGGAGTAAAGTAAATTAGATTTTCATACTTGTTTCATACCTATCTTCTTTGTACTATTTTCTAATGTTAGCTGCAACTAAAATTCCTGTAAGAATGGTTTGCTATCCATGATGGCTGGAGAATTAGACCTCTGATAGTGAATGGGAGAAAGGAGAGTCTCCATTAAGATGTATCTTCGCTTGTTCACTAAAGTGACCCTTCACTTATGAGCTCGTATGAGAACCTGATTCATAGTTTATCACTGGGGCACCGAGTTCTTTCTCTTACACAAATCAGTAAAAAATCCCTCACAATATTAATCAGAATCTAGCCTGCAATTTGGCAGTGCTCAAAATATGTTTTAAATAAATAGTAAAAAATCCTGTATTTTTTCTGCTGCTTTCTTTCTGATGATGGATTTCAGTTTAGTTCAGGTCTCCAAGTGTTACTGGGTTAAAGTTGCAGTGAGGATTAATGAAAACTGAAAGAGCCTTCATTTTGGCTAGCGACTAAACTAGTATCTTACAGTTGTGCATTTCTTTTTTTTTTTTTCCTTTTGAGTTTTTTTTCTCCTAGGTAGGAAGATCCTAGGTAGGCCAGTGGGAAGTGATCTAATTTGATAATACCTCTTGCAGATGTAAGGAAAAAAAATGCCTGATGTTACCGTGATCATTTGAAGGTGCTGAAGAAGAAATAACTTTGAAGGTGAAGGCGGATACAGTTTTAAGACATTAACTTAGAAACTAGCAGCTTCTTGGTTTAGCAAGCCAAGGTACGATTGTTCATATTGTATGGCAAGAGTGCTGGTAACCATGACCAAAAAAGCATACTTTATTATGCTGTCATTTACCTTAGACTGGGACAAAGTCCTCTGTGCCCTGGAGACAGAGCGAGTTGCAATTCTGACTTCTGTGGAGTTAGGACTTGAGTTTCTCAGGCAGCCATACAAACAGCTGAGGTTACTTCTGTATACAATGACCCAGAGTCCTCATTGTCCTTTCTTTCCAAGCCCTTCTGCCTTGCTCCTTCTCTTTTTTAAAATTTTATTTTGATTCTTTATCTCAAGTAAGAGCTCTATTCAACGCAGAAAACGTTCTTTTAATTTTTTTTTTCTTGTTCGGAAGGCAGAAGTTGTAAAAAAAATAAATTAATGATGCAATAGTGGAATAAAAGGAACAGGAAATGTGAGGGAAATCAAGAAGCTCTGTCTAAACGTGCTGTATCTGAAATCTGTGGCAGAACTCGTGTTAGATTACAATCGGTTGCCTAAAAGAATGCGTGTCTGTTCATTGCAGGTCGACCTCACGCGCACCTTCACCTTCCGTAACTCCAAGCAGACGTACACGGGAATTCCCATTATAGTGGCAAACATGGACACCGTGGGGACGTTTGAAATGGCTGTGGTTATGGCAAAAGTGAGTCTCGACTCCCATTTCTGCAACAGTTGGGAAGCTGCTGGGTGGCAGTGAGCAGCCTTTGTTAATTTTTAGCTACGTTTGTTGGAGAACATGAGTTTAAAACTCCAGAATAAGAAAAAGCAGGTGTGCTTTTACAACACCACAGTTACCACGAACAGGGCTCCTGATGTAAGAAAGTTTCAGTGGAGATGCTTACATACTGGGAAGCTTCCCTCTTGGGTGTAGCTCAGCTTCAGGTGGAGCTTCTAGAGCTTAGTTTTTGAGGTCCCTTTGTGCTCCCTGCCAGAAAAAAAATAGTAGCTGACAAGTTTTGAAAGTGTAAGTTATGGGATAAAGCTGCAGCGGTTTCTAAGTTAATGAGCCTCTGTCACATTCAAAATACTGACAGTAGCTTAATGAAACATGTCATAAACCTGGTCCTGAAAGGTTGGCTAAGTATGCCAACCTTTTGAAGAGCTGTTTATAGTTGCCTGGTCTGTTATTCACTGTTACTGTTTCTTCCAAGCAGGATGAGCCTATACTTAAAAGGGGATTTTCTGAAGTTGCTAACTTGGACATTAATATCAGTTCTCTTGTTTTTTTGCTAGCATGCAATGTTCACTGCAATTCACAAGCATTATTCTCTGGAAGAATGGAAACTCTTCGCTGCCAATCACCCAGAATGCCTTGAGGTACATTTTTCTACTGTAAATTATTACGGTTTATTGCTTTGTTCTGAACTCACATACACTGGAGTCTCTTGGGAATACTGTTGTCGAGTGAGGTTTTGGGGAATGAAGATATTTGCTGTTCTTAAATTCATCAAGGGAAGTGGCTTGTCCTGATTTAAAACAACAGCTATGTGAGTCCATTACGAAAGTGCTGGTATTAAGATGCAAAAAAGCAAAGTTTATATATGCCTGGAATGGAAACAGAGAAGCATCCTGAACGAAGGAGGAGGAGGAAATACTTGAGATTAGGTGTGAGTGCTGTGCTTCTGTTGCTGTTGGGAGCTGTGGTAGTGCACAAATGTGAATAATTTCAAGTAACCCAACCACAGGCTGGCCCTGCACGCCCTTGTGCTGGGCAGAGTCTTTGCCATCAGGTGTGCAGGTGGATCTGAAGTCTGCAGGCTGGCGGGGCCCAGGTGCTGGGCCGAGGCAGGGTTGAGCATTGACAGCTGTCAGAGCTTGTGTGTCTTCCACTTACTTTCTTGCACTAGAGCTCGCTTTGAGCTATTCCTGGCTGTGCTGCCCCACTTGTTCACAGGGTCCTAGCCTGGGCCATTATATTTAGTAAATTTAAACATTGACTTAAGTTCTGACTTTCCCACATTCAGATTTCTTCTTTTCTTCTGGCAGGCCCCTGTACCAGGAGAGGCACTGTAAGTGTGCCCGGCCATCTCCCTTCTGCTCAAAGTTCAGTGCAGTTTTTGATCTTCCTCTGTATAGAAAAGAATGCCACACAGCTGTATTGGCTCTTTACCTGTGGCACATTTTAGAATTATAAAGGCTGTTGATTACATAGTTGTCTGAAAGTGAGCCTGGCTCTTAGGCCAATCAGGATTACTTATATGCCACCATAGGGTAGAAAGTGGTCCCTGGAGTGTCCTGTGCCTGAGCACTTTCAAACTTAACTTATTTGTGGTGCATAATGACTGGAATAGGATCTCCTAGTGATTAAATACTGACTTGTGCTGTGACCTTGGATTTCTGCAGAGGTTTTGTAGGCCAACAGCTGTGGAAACTATTTTTCTTTTGGAAAGAACTCATTGGGAGACAAAGGAAGAAGCAATCTGCTTGTTTTCAATGGTAGCTGACCCTGCTTGAGAAAGGGGATTGGACTACAAAATCTCCAGAGGACCCTTCCAAACAAAATTATTCTGTGATTCTGTAGATCACAGGAGTGCTTGGTGAACTTAAAGACCCAGATTTTACTCTCTGACAGTGCCCCAAATTTTGCCACTCTAACTTGCTGGAAATATACCAAGTTGGGGCTTCATCTGTGTTTGTGTTAAGATGAGTATGGCTGAACCTTGATTGATATTAAGTGATTATGTTTCCCTATGACAATCCACTTGTGAATGAGTGCTAAAATGCTAATTTCCCTCTCTTTTATATCATTTAAACAAGACAGAAATAGCACACTGATTTTCCCAGGAAGGTATTTATTTCATATTACATAGTGTGATTTTTCACTAGTTACCAGCACAAGTCCTGCCAAGACTGTGCAGGAAGAGACATACAAATTGTGTGTGTTTATCTCAGTTTTTGCAACCTACTATTCTGTTTTGTTCTCTCTGTTTTTTTAGCATGTAGCAGCAAGCTCAGGTAGTGGACAAGATGATTTGAACAAGTTAACAAAGATTCTAGAGGCCATTCCAGCTATCAAATTCATCTGCCTGGACGTGGCAAACGGCTATTCAGAGTATTTTGTGGAGTTTGTGAAGTCTGTCCGTGCCCTGTTCCCACATCACACCATTATGGTAAGTGTGTAGAAAGGGTGGAGGGTGTGTGTGAGAGAATTCTGTCCAGGAACAAGACCCAGAGTTTGATTGGTAGGCATCAGAAGCTAGAAGAGGAAGGGAAGCAAGGAAAAATGTTCAATAACGATTTGGCATTGTCCATCTTCCATTGCTGATGATTTCTGTGGGAATGTTTAGTGTGTGCTCCGATACAGCTGTTTGATTGGAGTTGGCATGGAGGACTGGGTGGATCCAGTTCTTTTCCTGCTCAAGTCCTCCTTCCCACACTAGATGAGACCTCTAATCGTTAAGCATATAGGTTTATTTTGGTGATTCCAAGCAGAGGGTTGCTGTGGGAATGTGCCAACATTTCTGGCCAGTTGAGGTCGATGACTCTTAGATCACCGTGAAGACAGCTCAACGCACTGATCCTTGGCCATGATAAGAATGAGAGGGGTGTTGTGCAGTTGAGGACAGCATTATCAGGGAGCAAAATGGTCAGTGCTGGGGCTTTTCGTGGTGCTTGCTGTGATGTTACTATCCCATCTCAGAGTGCTAATTCCATGCTTCCTTCAGCCCTTTTGCACTAAGAGTAGAGGGTGTCTGCATGGACATATGGAACTCCTTGCAGCAGAGTGCTACTGCTGCTTTCCCAGGGCTCTTGAAGAAATGCGCCTGAATTGTTTCCATGAGAATAGCAGAAATCCTCAAACAAGCAGCAGATCTGTAGTGAGGCTACCAGCCTTTCTTCCAGCCAGTGCAGCAAAAAATCATGTGTTTAGGCAACACTCGCCTGCTTTTCCATGCCAGAGATAAAGCTTCACGCATGTAAAGTAAATGTGAGGTAAAAATGTTCCTAAATGCACATTGTGCCTTGGTTCAATGGAGATAACATGTTCGAGGAGCTCAGGGGAGGATGCATTCCTTTCTCCCGTGTCGAAGGAAGGCAGTGTTCTTGCTTCTGAATGATGCAAAATTGAAGTAGGCTGGATTCTGGGTTATCATAGGCTAATGAATAGGCATTTTTCAACAGCTACCAGGAGACGTGGGAACCATTTTGGTATGGTCATATTTCCCGTGGCTTTGGAGAGAGATTTTGGAACTATGTAATTATAAATGTGGGCCTTTTGAGCTTTCTGCTTCATGTTCACTGCAGCGAGGAGAGAAGCTGTTTCCTTGCTTTGGATCTGAAGTATTGTCCCTAGTGACATGATTACTCCAGTGTCTTTGTCTTTGAAGAGTTGTGGGAGGGAGCTTAAATCACATTGTTAAAGCCAAAGATCATCTCTTATCAGGAGTGGAAAGAAAACTGTGTGTCATGCCCTCCTCCACCTTCCCACAGATTGCTGACTTCGCTAACTGAGGAGGGAACTTAACCAAGATGAATTGCCCAGAAGGCAGAGAAGGTCAATGTCAAAGTCAGATATCAAGCCCAGATTTTAGTTCAGGGTTCTTAGGCCAGTCTCATCCACCTTCCACCTCTGTTCAGCTGCCTTCCTAGTGTCTCTGCTTTTTTGGCTAAGGTTGTTGTTACTTCAGGCCTTATTGTCCTGACAGCACCGCCTCCCTGAACACATTTACAGCTCTGACCTGTTCAGTTGCCTTCTCTGATTGTAGCTCCTTTCTCTGAATGTGGCTTAATATGGCTTATGTTTTTCATCTCTGCACAGTGATAATTTCCATTCCTAAAAGCATGCTAACAAACTTGGAGTGTTCAAAAGCCTTCAGTTTTCCAAAGCCTCCAGAGTCTGTTCAGTCCTGAAGGTGTCTGATTCAACTAGAGACACCCACCTCTACCCTGCTTCCAAATGAGTGCACACTCTGTGCCAAAATGGCCTTTTGAAGCTGTTCCTGGCTGAAATGCAGGAGCTAGTCTAGGCTTCTTTTAATGGCAATCTGGAAGCCACGTCCTGCTGCTACCTGTTCTGACTGCTTTGATGTGTCTGTGCTATGCCTGCAATATGTTCTCTGCTGTTGTGGCTTTCAAACAAAAGGGTTAGCAGTTAAATAGGAGGGATAAAAATAAAGAAGCTTTCTCATAGCCGAAAGTGATCTCCAGGACCTTGCAGGCTGTCTTGTTTGCTTTCCTCAGCATGACTATTCATTCCACAGTCAGCTGCAGTGCAACACATAACAGTAACCCAACCCTGGAGCTCAGGGAATGTGTATTCCCAGGGGCCACGGAATGGGTTCCTCTCTGAGGTTGAAAGGGGACGTGCAGAGCAGCCGTGGTTCATGTAGTACTCTCTGTGGCCAATACTCCCAGACAGATGGAGGATGTCTCTTGCATAACAACCCTTCAGAGGCATGTTTTTGTCTTTTAAAATACTTACTTTTATAATCACATTACCTTATTTTCTTCTGCCTGCTTCTGACACAAGGTTTTTTCACTACTGCATTTTGTATTAATTTACAAAGAAGATCAGTTTCTCCATGGAACACAAAGGGTAGGGAAGACAAATGGGCACAAAGGTAGAGTGTGACTTGTCTTAAATCACTCATCAGGTTGGGAATGGGGATAGAAGGAGTATTTAAGTCTTCTGAGTGTCTCACAGGTGCCTCCCAGGACCAGGAAGATCCTGAGGAGGATCACCTATTGGGGGTGTTTTGGTGTTGCACAGCATTCTGTGCATCAATTGTGCTTGCTTGCTCAAGTCTAAAGAAAACCTTTAGTCAGCATTCATGATGGAGGATCAGAGCACTTATGTACAGGTTGCATAATCCTTATTTATTAGTTTAATTGTAGACATTAGGGTTATTCTATCACACTGAAAGTCTGTTTGTGAGCCAAGTTATCTTTGTCAGTAAGGTTTGCCAAGTTTTTATCCTGATTTTTTCTTTTCATAGTATTCCTCTGTTCATTATAGAGGAGCAACCCTGAGGGGAGCAGGGAGTGTGTCAGGAAGAAGAGTGAGGCAGGAGCACACTTGGAGATAGAGTAGCACCCACAAGCTGTGGGCCAGGGAAGGAGACGAGCAGGACTGCAAAGCAGAAGCAGAGGGAAACAGCAGGAGCCAGAAACTGTTGCTCCTCCTTGGAGTCAGTAGCAGAACTTTTCTGGGCCTTAGTTGGAGGCAGGATTCAGTCAGAGAAAGCCATGCAGACTGCTCCCGGTTCATCCCTGGAACACACACCAGAGTAAATGCAGTCATGGTGTGTCCACCAGGGCTGAGGTCTCAGAACAGGGGCCAGGCAGGATCCCGGGATAGGAGACAGTGATGCTGCCGAGCCTGTCTCAGGTCAGGCACAGTACGGAGTGCAAACACACCCTGGGTATGGCTCAGCCTTGCAAAGGGCATCTCCCTCCATCTCATGGTTAAGCACCCCTTGCTTTGGTGGGTGGGAAGTGTCCTTTGGCCGTCTTCCTGATAATGTGGAGGCACAGACTGTGCTTTCCTCTAGGATACAAGAAGAAAGTTTGAGAACTGTTGTCATAGACACTTCTCCCCAGCTCGATCCATTGCCATTTGCCAGCAGCTTTCAATCAGTGCAGCAGTGTTCCTGTCTTAGGCAGTATGAGTTGATATTTATAGCAGGCTTTCATGAGGCACAGTATCAAATGCCTGACTGAAATTCAGAGGCACTGCCCTACTGTGCTCACTAATTTTGTATCTCTTCTCTGTCAGAGAAGCCGTAGTCTTTATAATCCTGTTAGGTAAAATCTTGATCTCATTAAAGTCAGTAGGGAAGCTCCCTTTGACTTTTCTGAGGCCAGGATTTTCCTCAGGACTGACCCACAGTTCAGCCATCCTGGATAGTGCTGGAATGACCCAGGGTGGCGCTCACTTGAAACCTCGTACTGAGTGATGGTACATCACAACACTTGCACCAATTGCTGTGTTCCCTGACTACTTGTGTAAACACACTAGAACATGTACTGTCTGTAGTGACTTCACTGTGCAGGTTCCAATTGTGTTCTATTCTTTTAAGTTAATTTTAAGAGGGTTTCATTTCTGTAGTCTCAGTTTTTCTATATTGACCTTTTCAGATTTTTTTTTTTTTAGTTCAAGTATTCTGGTTTTACCATACCAGTGGGGACTTCAAAAGCCCCTTCGCCTCTTTTCAGCTGTCATACTGGCATCAGTGGTAAGGCAGGCATTAGTTTCAGTAAAGCAGAATTCAGCTGGATGTGAGAAAACAGATTTCCCTTCAGCTGTGATTCTGGGGTCCCTTCACATACAGATAGCTGTGCCTCTCTGAGGTCTGCAAAAGGTACCTAAAAGAAGCAAGCCTCTCATTGGAGGCACTGCAAATTGGAAGCTGAAGTCTGCTATGTAGAGCTCCATGTCTTCCTTGAAAATTTGTTAAGGATCTGCAGATTCAGAAAGACAGAAATCACTGATGTGTGTACATGCATTCCAGGAAGAATGTATGCTGGGGACATAAGTGCTTTTCCCTGCTAGGATGAGCATTTTGAATCAACATATGCAGTTCCAACATTTTCTAGCAGTAACTTAACAGTAAACGTCTGGTTAGCATTTCTGAAGAGACAGTTTGACAACCCTCTATGCTCTGCTAATAAGAAGACACTGCTGTTTAAGTTAAATACATATTTGATCCCAAATCTCATGGAACCACTGACTCGAATACCTGCTGGTTCCTGCTTGTGAATCTTTTGCATGTGTTCCAGTATTTCACCAAGCTGTAGTGTGGTGTGTGTCATACAGCACAGGTGGTCGTCTGCCTTCCAGAGGTGAACTGCTTCCTTCATGTCCCAAGTGGCACGCTCTCCATCACCCCACCTAGGAATGTGCAGCACTTAGTATAACAAATTACCACTGAGCAGAAAGGAAGCAGCACTTAGCTGAAACACTGTACCTACTGTATATTCTTTATCTCCTGACGGTTCTTTTTTATTTTTAATCAATATCGTGCTCTTTTGAGTAAAGTTAAGTGGTCCTGTATCATAGACCACAAATTGCTGCTTTATATTATCATTGTTTTTATAAGTGCTTCAGGTGGTGGCTTGTCAGCTGTTTCAAGCTAATAAAAGGAGGAAGCAAAATTCAGTAAAAATAAATAAATAGTGAAATAGGAGTCAGTTATCAGTAAGTGGAGAACAGGCCTTGCCCAGTATTCCCTGGGTACCCTTCTGTTGACTTCATCAGTAGTTCTGTTTGAATAAAAGCTAAGAAAATACTAAGTAAGGATTTTAGAATTTGCCTCCTCATCTGCCCATATCGGTACTGCTACAATCACTTGCTAAGTCCTGCAATCATTATGTATTTCTGAACATCTCTAGATCTAAATTCAGATCTCCACAAACGAATAGCCCATCTTGGTACTAGTGCAAAACAGGTGATGTGGAAAACTGGAGGTTTATCTTGTGCAGTTTTTCTAGTTAGGAACATTCTGTAGACATGAGACAAGCCACAGAGCTGAAATACAAACCAAATTGGTTTGTAAATGTGCCAGATTACTGAAGGAGCTAGCAAATGTTAGAGCAGGACCCCTCTCGTCTCTTATCAGAGGTCTGGGGAGGTTTCTGCTGACAGAAGGTGAGGCAGTGTTACTTAAGTTTACAAGATGGGTGTGAGGGAAGACCTGGGAAACTAACCACTGAGAGGCACGGGGCATTGGCCACCTCTCCAGGAAGCCTGTTCTAGGGTTTGTCCACCCTCTTGCTTAAGAATTGATTCCTCATGTCAGGTCTGAACCTCCCTGAGTGACACAGCTTTGAGTCATTCATATGCATCCTGTCACTGGATCCCAGGGAGAGCTCAGCACCTCCCTCTCCACCTCCCCTCCTCACGAAGCCGTAGTTAGCAATGAGGTCACCCCTTGGCCACCTTCTCTCCAAGCTAGACAAACCCAGTGCCTTGGCCGTTCCCCACAGTACCTGCCTTTCAGGCCCATCACCAGCTTTGCTGCCTTCTTCTGGCACATTCAAAGACCTTCACATCCTCCTTAAATTGTGGGGTGCAATTTATAGGATTGCATTCCTGTACAATGTTCCCTCAGAGTATGGGAATGCAATTAGTACAGCTGTAGTCAGTCGGTTCAGCGTGTGCTATGTCAGCATTCATTTGCCTTGTGCAGCCCTTTGCAGAGAGGAAAGCGTGGTCTGAAAATGTACTGGCTAACAGTTTGTTTTCAAATGTAACTCAAAGGATAGGTTTTAGCTCATAAATCTCCTTTGAATAGGATTCAAATGTCATTTGAAGTCTTTGCTCTTTGAAGACTGTCTTTTCCCTGAAAGTCATCGGGACATAGGACACTCCTGGCAAGGGAATTAATCTCTAGCCTCACTCTGGCTGCTGATTCATCAGATCCGCATTTGGACACATGCAAGGGCCTGTCTTGTCACACTGAGCTTGCATCAAAATGTTTCTTTAACTGAATAGACATAGACTGGCAGCTCTCTGCACTTACTGCACCAGTTTTGCAAGCCAATTACCAAGTGTGTGCTAGAAGGTTGTTTTGTAGTTTCTTTTATTAAAAGTATCAGTAATTTCATCACACTGGCATTCTCTGCATCCATGGACCAGAAAAATCTGTATCTCATGGTATGTTACTACAGGCCCCATATTCCATACCAGCTGAGGCTCTGATGGAAGAGAGCCCCTACCTCAATAAACCACGTGTGGAAAACCGTACTCTAGGAATAGGTAACACAATGTCAGGTGAAGTGCTACAAGTTTCTGCTGCAGTTTGGAGTAGGTAAATGTTCCTGGAGGCTTGAGTAGATCACAAGGTGACTGTGAGCTACCAGTGTGACACAGGCAAATGCATTCTTGTGTGTCAGGCAAGATATTTCCATGGAAAAGGCAAGCGTTGTGCAAAGCCCAGGTGAGAACTCACCTGTACCACTGCGGATAGTTCTCATTCTTCAGGTTCAAGAAAGATCTCTCTGGTATGACTTCAAGGAAGTCTGTGAAGGCAAACAAAGACTAAGCAATTGATTAGGGGTGTGGAGAGCCAATGGAAGAAGATTTCTAGAAGAAGGAAGACAAAGGCTGAGAGAGCTGCCTTCATTTTCAACAAAGATAAAAATGTAGGCAAAAGGAGGAGAAGAGCTACTGAAGTGCAAGGAAAAATATGGTGAAGAACACAAATTCAGAACTTCTTTCGAAGAAGGCATCACCCTAAACAGCATGCTCTCTGTGTCTCTGCAAAGGTCGTGCAGAGGGAACCAAACCCTGGTTTTTAACCACTGGCATCACCACAACCAAATGGTATGAATGCACAGATTTATGTAGGCCATATGTACATACCAATTTTGGCACCGATGTACAAAATTGAAAGAGTAAGTAAGGTACTACTCTTCTAGTGGGCAAAATACTGAATCCTCAAGGAAAAAGATATTCTCCAGTGTTTTAAACAAGATCTGAACATCTTCCTGCAAAGTGAGTGAGGCAAAAGGCACGGAGGTCTCTAGGTTCTTCAGGAGAGATAGGTAGGGCAGGAGAGGTGGAGGAGTTCACTATGTATAAGAGAGAAGAACAGCCCTTATGGTTAGGGATGATGTGGTTGAGAGCCTCTGGGCGAGGATTAGGGGGACGGATGACAAAGCAGATCTCCTGATGGGATGCTAAGGATCAGGGTTTACTGGACTAATTGTTCAATTCATTTGACTTGAGAATTTACTTGTACGACTGGTTTAATCTCAGTGTCATGTGCAATGAACAGTATGGTGAACTGTATTCTTCCATACTCTGTGTAGTTCAACTTGTAAAAGCTCTGGATAAAACTTCACATTATCATCTTTAGTCTTTACTGCAGTAGTCTCGAGATCTCCTGTACATGTGATATTGTTCTTTTTGTCTAGGCAGGCAATGTGGTGACAGGAGAGATGGTAGAAGAACTTATTATTTCTGGAGCAGATATTATTAAAGTGGGTATTGGACCAGGTAAGTCAAATAAGGGTGGCTTTTGGTACCATTGGTAGAAGAGTTGTCCAGATGGAACCAGTGTATAATGCTGTTTTTCTTGCCTGCTAGAATGCCAAGATCCACTCAGGTCAATGAAGTACCAGTGGCCTAGCACACAGTGTATTTAAGGAACACACAGACAGGATGCTAGTGTTTCATACTGCACAGTGTTGCATATTGCTCCTTCAGTGAGTGAAGATACCTGTTATTGGAAGCAGTGGGCTGCCTGAGTTCCTGGCATTATCACTGATAACATGTTGTGTTTGGGAACGCTTTTCTAGCCTATTGAAAAGAGAATGAGTCATCCGAGCTAAAGCTCAAAGGATACTGTTCAGGTGTCCACTTCTGTCAAGGAAAGATGGGTTTCTGAATAGCTTTATGATTTGTGTTCGGTGAAGCTGAGCTTATCCTTGTTAATGTCTTCAAAGATGCAATGGCGGTAGTTGTGAAATGTGGATAACTTTGTCTCTTCCTGTTACTCTTGCCTGGGAGCTAAAATTTACATTAATGCACTTACATGCTATCTATCACTCTAACATTTCCGTGGATAAATGAGAGAACCCTAAACTTCTTACAGTGTTTTTCCTATCTTCCCCTCCCTAATACTGTTGTCTTGCATACACTGCCATAATCATTCTTTTTTTTTTCCCCTCTCTCCTTGTGCCTTCCTTCACATGTTCCTTCTCTTGCTATTTTCTTCTTAGACTGCAGCCGGAGTCACCATATGTGGGCTAGATTTTAAAGTGGCTAACACGAATGCCACTGACAGTACAGCTGTGATCGGCGAGTGCAGTGCAGGCAGATTGTTTACTCTGCAGTGCCAAACAGTTATGGTCCATGAATGGATAACTGGAGCAGAGAAAATGATGTAATAAACGTTGCAGTTCTGCCCGGGAAGATATCAAACAATAAATACTGAAAAATACATGAAGAGTAAACAACAGAGATGTCATGGTGTAATTGTCACAGGCAAATTCAGATTTAAAAGAAGAATAATTATAGTTTGTAGCCTCAAACATGGAAATACGAGTAAATGCTGTATAATCCTCCCCGGAGATCATCCTGGACAAATCTGTACAAGTTGACCATGCAAACCCACAGATAACAAATGTTCCTCCCTCAGGTCTTGAGGCTCTTTTCCAGATAATGATCCATCCTATGGAAAATGGCAGTGATTTATTATAAAGCATTACATACACTATAAAGTACAAGCCCTGTGGAAATTATACTGAAGCTAATTTTCTTACTATTTTGCAAGAATTCTTCTCAGTGTTTTCACTTTGTCAGTTCTTTGAAGGATCTTTGGTAACTTTTGCTTTACTGATAACTTGAGTATACCTGGATATCAGCTGAGTGAAGGGATCCAGATTTCACTGCATTTGGTTTAGAATCTGTTTTGAAATTCTTGTTATCATGCAGACCTTTTAGGTCTGTATCCTAAATTATAGGACCTAGACTGGCAAAAAGCAAGCCTCATTTTGACTCTTAATTTGAGGAAAAAATAGAGAGGGTATTCCAAAAGGTCCATAGCCATGCTGCTATGTTGAACTATAATTAAATAGTTTTATATATATATGTATATGTTTATTTTTAGCTATACATACATGCATGCACTATGTATGTGTATAAATAATATAGTTCAGTGATTAGATGTAGTTTATATTTCCCTTGATGTTGCACTATACAGCTTTCAGATGCTTACTTATCTCGCTTTTTAAATGCTATATGCTGATTTTTTCATATTCCCCACAATTGCAGTCAACCAAGTATTTCTGCCTTCAGTATTAAACGAAAGATGGGAAAATTGTTACCAAAAAAAACCCCATAAAACCAAACAGATTTTACCACAGAATTATTTCTTTAAACATGCAGAAAAGAGATAGAAATGTTTATTAGAAGAAATATTCAGATAATGAATGCTACTGCTGACTCTCACAAGTTGTGATTCGGGTCCTGTTGTCCCTTCCCTTCAGGCACCTCAGTCAGATTTGCTTTCCTGTGATGCAGTAATTCCCTCACTGAGAAGCATTACCGATGAGACCTAAACTGGGACTTAGCCTGGAGAAGGAAGGGGGGACATTAGTCTCCTTAGCCACAGCTCCCATGAAGTTGTGTGAGAGTGTTTCAGAATTCAAGTCCCTACGTGTTCCTTTTATCTGTGAGAAGCCAGCATTGGCAATAGAGACTTCCTGAGAGAAAAATAGTGCTGATAGAAACACATTTTTTCTGTATCATTTCTGTCATCCTAATGGGCTGTGTTTATTCCTCTCGTTCTCTTGTCTAGGTTCTGTGTGTACCACTCGGATTAAGACAGGGGTGGGCTATCCACAGCTAAGTGCTGTTATTGAGTGTGCAGACTCAGCACATGGCTTGAAAGGACATATCATCTCTGTAAGTAACTATCATCCATGCTCAGATTCCCACTGTGCAAATCATTGTGGAATAGGAGAATCAAGCAGTCCAGTACCCTGCATGTTAAAGCCTGTTCTTCTGGCATCTCCAGGTGACTCCTTGCTCTAGGACAGTCAGTGGAGATCTAGATGTAAAGAAACCAACTCTGTCTAACATGGGCACCTCACTCCTGCTCATGCCTTTGGAAATCTGCTTCTTGCTCCTGGAATGGAGTAAGCTGTTATGTAAAAAGAATAGGAAGCTTGATAGTGTTTTCACTATTGAAGCAAACAGTAATTCCTGTGAAAGACTTCTGAAAAAGGAGTGGAATTGTAAACATGGCGTTCCTCAGAGAGTGTGACTGAGGGGCAGGCAGGCAGTAGAGGGGAGTACAAGGTAAGATGATGCAAGCCCATCTGTGCCCTAGTTGGATTGATTCAGATGGCATCCTCACAGAGCTCTCTGTGCAGGGGCAGGAGTGTTTGAGGTGACTCTTTTGAGCACAGCTGGCACGTGAGCCACTTATGTTCTCACCAAACTCTGGGGAAATAACAAGCCTGTGGAGGAAAAAGAGCATCCGTCTGTATTGCCTGCTAATGGCAGTTTCCACTCTATCAGCAAGACCAGCTTCACCTCACACAGAGGAAGGAAATTGGTAAGCATGGCCCCAGACTGAGCTGGAGTGCAGTCTGCAGCACCCAAAGGCCCTGTGTGCTTGGGCACACACGGGCAGGCAGTGTGCCCTGGCTATGTCAGGCTGGCACAGCCTCTGCAGGCTGCCTGTGAGGCAGCTGCTCGTGGGGAGGGCACAGGGGCTCACCTGTGTGCTGTGCTCACAGCCAGCAGCCTCCCTCTGCTGCCATAAGAGAGACCACGCACTGGATTTTAGATCTACTGCCAAGCGAAATCATTGGAAGGCCCTGGTTTCTTCGACCCAGTTGGGACTAGTATCCACGTGAGGAAGGAGTAGTGTTGTGATGTGTTGTTGAGGAGGGAGATGAGAGGAAAACAAAGTGGTTGGGGGGGATGGGCAAAGGGTTTGACTGGATCTCTTGGAGTATAATGGAGCAGGAACATGTGTTGCAGTCAGATCTCTCTTGCTCTTTATTGTTAATGAATATGCATTCCCTCCTCTCCACGGCTCCTCTGGATGAATTTTGCAGGAAAAAAAGAAAAGCAGTCTGTGATTTTTATGACTTGGGCAGTATTGCAAATGTTTTTGTCTATAACAGACAGCAGAACATGTGTGCAATAGAGCATGAAAGCCTCACTCGTTACTGTGAAGGCTGGATAAGTATAGGTGTCATCCTGGCAGTGGTGCTCAAAGACCCATCCTAGTTTTGCAATAATCATTTTCTGCTAGCAGTCCTCAGAAGAAGGCTGTTATCCTGATTTTACAAGAAAACAGGGAGTGTGTACTTAGACTGCTGAAAAATTAGATGGTTCTGTATTGTATCTCCTTTCCTGCTTTGGGAATGGATCAGTTCTTGACTTGCTCAGGTTTCAGTGATCCCACACCTATCAGCCCCCTGGACATTATGGGGGAATATAGGAGGGCAGTTTGATACCTGTCTACTATCAACATCTAGGCCAAGAGAGGTATCTTCAGCTGTGGCTGGGGTCTCTAACATCACTTCAGCTCAACTCTTGACACCCAACCTAAGAAGAGTAGAGCAAGGGTAAAGACATTATGCCTGAATTCTGTAGCATTCAGATGGGTATTGCTGTATTCATTAGGGAAAGAAAAGGCTGGACCGCATGGTTGTTGCCAGAGCTCTGGCAAGAATATCATGGAAGAGAGGTATCCTCATGACAGAAAAACACCATATGGCAGCAATTCTAAGTATAGAATTGGGTCTGGTGGCAACAAGTATACATGGCATCCCTCAAAATTTCTCACTGCTGTCTTTCTGGGGATTGAAGAAGGGGCACACCCTACCTGAGCCAAAAGAAATCCCTACAGGCAGAGTATTACCACAGCTATCTATGTCAATTCCCCGGGAGAAAATGTGTCCAGCGATTTTTTGTTATGTCGATAGGGAAGTAGCAGGAAGGATATGAAAAGATTCAAAGCCTACCAGCTGGCTTCATGTAGATTATATGGTGTGATATGGGTTAGTCCCTTGGGGCACTTTCCTGTATCCACTTCTGTCTTGTTCAGTACCTTCATCAAATTGCTCCTTGTTATGCTGGTACAACTTCCATATGAAGGAAAAGATGCTGTCAGAATGAGGAAGTGGTGGTGCTGAGCACAGTATAGGCACTAGAGGGAACGACTGAACCCTGATCTTCAGGAGCTCTGTTTGGATGGGAGCACAAACTGGGATTTTAAACGTTACTGCTACTGAAGTTATCATGTATGATTTTTGGAGCTGATGCGTTGACAAAGAAGGTGACAATTTTCAGGCAAACATGATAGTCCAAGTGAACACCTGGTGTCTGTCTAGTCATTTACACAGAGAAGTAGGAGGTAAAATTGCACCAGTTACTTTCCTCATGCTAAATTATCTGTAAGACTCAAAGCTCACCTCAGAAATGAATCTTTCATGACTCACTGAAAGGAGAGAGGAAACCCTCCCTGAGGTACAGGCACAGTTTCTGTCCCGTGCTGTTTGTCTGGGAGCCAGTAGTCTCAATTTTCA
The DNA here is from genome assembly GCA_013398855.1 of Mohoua ochrocephala. Lineage (NCBI taxonomy): Eukaryota > Metazoa > Chordata > Aves > Passeriformes > Acanthizidae > Mohoua > Mohoua ochrocephala. Next base: position 243,754 of record VZTA01027916.1, on the reverse strand, counting down.
TTCTTGCTAATCCATTGGCCTTGAGAAAGTGCTGCAGTGAGTTACAGTGGAGGGGGCCCGCTTGAGATAAAGTTTCTGTTTCTTGTAGGTCAGAGAACTCCTCTGCTGGACAGAGAGGCAGTCACGTATTCTAGTAAGCCAGCAATGTGGGGAATGGAAAGCAGCCTCGCATGTGTCCTCTCATGTGGCTATCATTTGACAGAGATCCCTGTTTCCCCTTCACCCTGCCTGGGTGATGGGTCACCAGCATTCAGTGAAAAGAATGACTAAGGGCTTCTTCACCCAGCTAATGCCGTGCTGTCTCTTTTTGCACACAGAAGTATACCCGGTATATGTAGTTCATAATGAAGCACCATATGCATTGTTTTTACTGCTGTAAATGCCACATACTTTACCTGTCGTCTGCATAATAGCTGTCTGATTGCTGATACTGTAGAAAGCACTGGTTATGCAGTTTATTATAAAGGTTGCTTGAAATTTAGATCATAGTTATAAACTCATTATAAATTGCATTTAATGCTAAATGTTCAACCAGTGCATACTGGTTTTCCATTTTTTTTTTCCTTGGGCTAAATTTTGTTGCTGTAAAATGGCTTATCTGTCTGCAGAACAAAACTGGGGACAATAACATTACTTCAGCCACACTAAAGTGACTGGAACGCTGCTTTCCCCCCTCCTTCTTCCTAGCATCCACTTGACTCAGAATCATGCTCTATACAGGCTCCATGACCATAACCCCTTCCAGTAGCCTTACTTTGGAATTATGCCAGTTCTCCTGAATTCAGAGGCAGATTTTTACAGATAAATTTCCCCAGGGTTCTGAGGGTAGAGGCTGAGCCTCTGCAGCAAGTTCCGTAACTGAAGCCCAGCTATCTACAAGTCATTTTGAACCCAGACCCAGGGCCCTGTTGGGACGAGCTGAATTTCACGGGGAAGTTTCCGAGACAATGCGGCAGCAGAACAGTACTGCTTTGTAAACAGACTGCCTGATTTTTCACGTGGAATGACGTGCTGTATTGCATATAGCTTTATTATATAGCATCTTCTGACATAACTGCTTAGTATGTTCCCTTTTTGTTTCCCTTTCTGTGAATCACTAAATTTACCTGCTTATCTGGAGTAACTGGAGACATCTGCAGATAAAGAAGGGCTGTGAATCATCATTGTCAGTTCCTTTTATCTTAAATGGTAACCGGTGAGCTTTTCGGCAAGTCTGTTAAGCTGCTCAGCGTTTTGTAATTTGGTAACATTCAAAGTGATATTTTTTGAAGACAGTGATTAATGGTTACACAGTCAGGCCCCTCCATCGTCTTGGTACTTCTGAAAGCATAAAACCTTCATCACTGCCACTACTGGGTTAGTGATAAAAGTCAGACACTGAGCCACCCAACAACAACTGACTGCAGCCCACCTACCAGAGAGCATTCATAGCCAGTGTCTCTCAGACAGTGAGAGTCCTAAAACTGTTCTTTGAAGATTATTAGACCCTTCTTTCTACCCTGGCTCTTCCTCCCCTGGCACATGCACACACACTCACACCCTCCTCCGGGCTGAGTGACAGACTTGTTAGAGGGAAAGAATTGCACAAGCAGAGCCCTTAAAAGGAGAGAGAGATTCAGCTGTCAGCCCAGCACTCATTCCTGGAGCTGACAGCAAGGGTGTCTAAGCTCAACAAAAGGCATAATGTGCTAGAGGTTATCAGCAAATGGAATGAAAGCCTTTAAAAGTTCTACCAGGCGCTGTTTGCAGTGGGGTGCCCTTTGAAAAGCCACTCGCTTTTGGATCCACCTGCTCGGTTTGTGTCTGAATCCTTTTCTGGGTACACAGAGTTTCTAACCCACACCCCCGCTGCCAGCTGCCCATCAAAGCCAGCTCTAATGTGGCTGATGGGGGGGGTGTCTTGCTGTGCTCGGCTGCAGGTCGGGCACAGCCACGCATTTCTGCCAACAGGGAGGTGAAACAGCGTGAGGTAACCGGCCAGTCTGGGGGGTGGCTTCAAAAGCAGGGAAGATGTTGGCAGTCTGCAACAGATCCAGATCATCAAAGGAATGGGGAGCTCTCCTGGTACAATGACTGCGTAGAGTAAAGGATCTTTCATCTGGTGCTCAGACCTTTACAAATCCTAAAGAACCACATAGCACATGATGAGCTCTGCTGTGTGCCATTCCTTTTTTACAGCTCTATCACACATACACAACCTCCCTCCCCTCAACTGAAACCCCTTCATCAGCCACGGCTTTGCACTGAAATGCGTAGGTCTAAAGTGCTAAAGATCCAGAGTGCTGTTGTTTCCTTACCAAGCCCATAGCAAACAGTAAGGAGCAGGATGAGAGGTTCATTTTCACTTACCAAAGATTATATTAACCAGGTTTCTTAGAGATTAGCAGATAAAAATCCAACATAGCTGATGGTATATTCCCTCGCCCCTCCCACTGTGACCTTTCAATGTATTGTAAACTGCTGAGAAAGTTATTTTAAATGTCTTTGGTGGTTTAAGGTAGAGGCTTGTGGTACCTCTGCATCACACAGCCTTTCGTTAAAATGGCAGGGGATGATTCAGATTACCAGAGGAGGTTTTGTTTTCTGGTTTCTGGGATTTGGGAACTTGCAGTCAGGAATTTGCATTGCTGCTGTTAACCGGGGTATTATCAGTAGACCGTACGGTAGAGTAGGTGAGCCTAAAGGAGGTAAGCACTGGAAAGGATCACCTGGATTCCCTGAAAACGTAGCCAAGATGATACATACCAAGTGCACGGTCAGCTCTCTTGACACGCTGTTCCTGAGCAGGGGCCACAGCGCTGCAGGTCGCAGAGATCCAGTGGCTCCCTGGGTCCCTGAGTGACCTCGCTGCCATTCACTGTCGTCTTTTCTTTGTGCAGGACGGAGGATGCAACTGCCCAGGAGATGTCGCCAAAGCGTTTGGTAAGGACGGTGTGTTGTGGCACCCCCACGAGTTTCCAGCGCCCCTGGCAGCGGGGATGCAGAAATCGGTTTGACCCTGAATGCGTAATCAATTAGCAGGAGGTCACGTTCGTCCCTGCGGGTGACTCCAGTGAAATTAATGCACCAGGCATGAATTTGCTCTTTGGAACAGACAGTCCAAATTCTGCAGTGCAAAACATAGAGCGGTCGAAGTGCTATTTAGAAATTATCTGCCAGGTGTGTATGAGATACAGCCCCTGGGAGAGTAATACAAAGAGAACTGGTAAGGGTTTCTTCTGAGTGGGGTTCAGACATGCCTGTACCATTGCCAGATCGGGCTGACTTGAGCCTTGAGTGGAAGAAGAGCTGGTGGAATGCATGTTGGACAGAAGAACAAAACAAAAAGGCAGGCCAGATCCCTGGAGATGTTCTTGGGATCAGCTGTCCATTTGAAGAGATGAGAATTTATTTATGCTGTATCCCCTAGAGCTAGGCAGATGTCTAAAACATCTAAGTTAATAATTAACAGATTTTGCTTTCGTGCCAGTAAGTTCAGTGAATTGCACCAGCTCTTGGTGATAGAATAGAGGATTTAGTCTGTGAGCATTGTCTGTCGGGCACAAAAGTTATGTTGGTATGAGGGGGTCAAACTCATGATTGTCACTTAGCCATAACCTTGTTACAGCAGCATATGGGAAGCAGGCGCTAAATGCATCCTGAGATGACAAGCCATTGAAAGGTACTCCCCCACTTCCCAAAATGCCAGACTCTTTGGAGGTGTCAAGTAGGGTAATGCCTGGAATACAGAGGGACAGCACAGTCTCTCACTGGGATTTCAGGTTGGTATGAAAACAAGAGATAGCACATTATGATACAGAGTGTCTGCTTTGCAGGAAGATTTGCAAGTTTGGAAAGTAGAGGCAGGCCTAAACTCAGTTGCAGACCTGCCGAGAAAAACTCCAGGCCTCCTGGAAAGGTTGAAACCAAAATCAGTCTTCTAAGTTTGCAGACAGCTCCTGTTTTGAGACAGGTCAGATGACAAGGAAGACTTAATTAGAGAATTCTAAGCACAGCTGTGGAGTGATTGCTACCAGCAAGGAATGTGCTTGGTCAGAGGATTTCACATAACCCTTGTGTTACCCAGTGGTGACGTGATGCAGGGAATAGATACTTCCAGTTGGGTGATTCCAGCATAGCTGAACAGCAGCATCCACCCTCTTAGACAAGATTGTATTAAAAAATGCCAAACCTCTGCTCAGCCCTCACTCTGACGTGCTGCCAGCATTGAGGTCTTTGTTCTGCCTTTCTCTGGCTCCACAGCTCACCAAGTTCTTACTGGTGCTGTGGTCCTTGGGAGCTTGTGAACTGAGACTGTGACCTCACCGTATTCCCAGCTGTCTGCACAGAAACCTGGCCTGTGGAAAAGGTCTTTCTTCAACAAGAGCATTCCCAGAAGTTAGAACAACAGGAAGCAACTTCACAGTGTTTCAAATGTTTTTCTTTGTGGTGTTTATGGCAAGTCTGAAAGATCCTTGTAGTCTCTTTGGGCTAACTGAACCTAAACCTGCTTGAAACCTGCGAAGAGACAGCTTCTGGCTTTCCTGTTTGTCAAGAGGTGCTGGGATTCCCAGTGGTATATGTCTGAAGGCCGCCACAGAATTATTCCTTGGGCAGAGGAGCATCAGAAAGCTGACATTTTACGGGCAGTAGTTACACTCTTGATAGTAGCCCAGACAGATCAGTCTGACGGTGTGTCACAGCTACAGAGCTGGAAATGATGGAGATGACCCTGAGGCAGTAAACTTACTGTATCTGGTTATGTGCAGTTGAGGTAGACACACTGTGAACATCTGACGGGCTGGACCCAGGTGTGCATTTGTCAAAAGTATGTGGCAAAATAAGCTTTGACAGAACATTATTACTACCAGTGTTTATTGAATGCTATTGAAGTGATTGGCTACCTGAGCCTCGTAGAACGTAGCCACCATGGCCACCATTTAGGAGTCAAAGCCTTAACACTGAATTGTCTAGCACAGACCTCTGCGCTTGAGTTACGTGAATATATTGGATAGCAAAGACCAGATGTACAGCTTCATCTAGGGAGGAAGGCTGGGACAAAGCATGGACAAGAGACACGAAGAGGACTTTTGGTTGAAGTAATTACGCTGTCTCTTTCTGGTGGATCACTGTAAAATCTTCATGGGGTGGGATAATTCACTATAAAGCAGTGACGAAGCATCCATTTGAATCATGGGAAGTGTGAGGGAGTCCCAAATGTGAAGACTAGCGCTGACAAATGGCTAAAAGTGTGACTGGAGGAGCCAAGTTCATGGAAATAGGAGGAGTAGAGTGGATTGAGTGAGAGGATTGTGAAGAACCAAGAAGTAGATGTTGAGAAGCTTTAAGGTGACGCAATTGACTGGTGCCAGGACTCAGAGGCAGATTGGGCATTTTGACAGAGGGGAAACAAGATATTTAAAAACACAAGGAACTGGGAAGCACTGAAGGTGAGGGACAAAAATTCTGGGAGAAACATACTTTGGGAGAGACTGCTGGAATTCTGGAACTGCTGGATGGGAACCTGGTATGGATTTGGTAAACTGAAGATGTCACCGCCATCTGGGTATTAGAAATGATAATGAAAAAGATGTAGGTTGATAGGAAAGAGAAGAGCTGTTTTGATGCAGGAATGAGAGAAAGCATGAAAGAACTTCATGCTGGGGTCTCAGATGGTTCATATAACTGAACCCTTGGAAAGGCTGATAACATGAACACATTTCTCAGAATGCTCCAGGGAGGCCCTACTGTCTCCTTTTTTAATGATGAGAAGTCAAAGCACAGAAATACTAAGTTCAATTGCCTGAGGTCACATATATTTTTGTGACACAGCCAGGAAAGAGTGTGCCTTTTGAATCCTATGCCAGCATCTTTAACACATTACTGCTGTTCCTTACAGCAGTAGTGAGAAGAGATGCAGGAGCAGGGAACGAAAAGGAAGGAAAAATCATCTGGAAAAGTCAACCGGGGACATGCACTAGTTCCAGATTGTACCAGATCGCACTGGCTTTTTCTCCTGTTTCCAATAGCTGTGTGTGTACCTACTGTTGCAAAGGCTCGCTGGCTCAGCTGGAGCACAGGTGAATGTTGATTCCAGGGCAAGTTCTGGTCCAGGCAAACTTAACACTGCATCTGCCTGGAGGGCTGCCCAGCCCACAAATCCAGGCCGACTCCAGCTGAATTTGTGCAGAGCCAATCTGGTTATCAGTGACTTGTATAATCAGGCATACAAAAGACATCTGAGGGACTCTATCCAGATCCAGCAGAACTGTGCGAGTGCTGCAAGCTCGGGCTGGCGTCAGCACTGCTATTCTGTAATGGCTTGAAAGAGGAGGCACTGTGAAATGTGAATGAGCAAAACCAGCCCAGATACAGCACAGGCCTCAAGGGGAAAGTCAGCGCACGAAAGCGGCATTGTGTAAAAACAGGACGAGTCTGGCCAGCTCTGGGTGAGCTACTGGGATGCTCGTGTGCAACGTACGCCGTCACATCCCGTGTTATCCAGGGGGTTGTTGCCAGGTGTTCCCAGTCTCCCACCACCTAAAATAATGGCACACCGTCAGTCAGTACTTGAAAAGAAAAGACTGCAGATGGGTGTTGCAAACATCACCAGTGCTTCTGGTGGTTATATAAGAAAAACATGCGTAAGTTAAAAGACCATGCTAAAAAACTACAACCTCCTGGTCAGATACTAACTGATAGAAACATATTGGAGCAGGCTTGAAACTTTCAGATGTCTTTGCAACACTGAAGCACAGTGGAAGGTTCTGGAGAACATTGGAGAAGTATATTTAATATGGGCTTGTCGTTTCTGGAGCAGCAGGGCAGCAAGCATGTGTCGTTTCAATGTTTAGACGTGCTGCATCTGCTCTAACATAGCTCCTCTCTTCTGGAAGAGCTTGATGAATTATGTTGTAGTTTGCAAAAGTTACTCAAATTGGATGAGTTTCAATCCTGTAATTCAAACATATTTGCTTCCCTCCCAAAAATATGCAGCCAAATGGAAAATAATAAATAGATACTGAAGTGCACAGGAACCAAAATTCTGTGATTCTGAAGTGTAAATTTCATGTGCCTTTTGCATTAATAATTTAAAGGCTGTAAGACCCGCAACCAAAAATGCCACTAGAATTGGGGATCAGGAGATAGTATTGACAAGGCAAAGAGTCCAGAATGTCTTTTGGCAGGCTTTTGACTTGTTTAAATGCCCTCTTTGGAGCCTTGACCTCAAGTCTGTCCCTCCTTCTTCATATGTTCTTCCACCCATGAAGAAGACATAAACTAGATTTCCCAGGGTGCTTATTTTTTGCAAAGATGGAGCAAGGTTGTGCCAGGTAGCAACAGGAATTTGCCACCAGTAATTAAAAGATGAGTGTTCCCTTTGGTTTTGGCAGGTTAATAGTAGTAGCAGACATGAGTCGAACCAAGACTTCAAAACTCGTCCTTGTGAAACAAGAGAGCTCAGGAGAAATCTGCCAGGTAGCTGACATGGTAGGACACCTGAAAGGGTGCCTGGCTATAAATATTGCTTGGGATGTGCTTTGCACAAGCCTCATTTTTAATATCCCTTTACCATGGACATGGTGTTCCTTTCAAGCAGCCGCCAGGGAAAGGGAGGTGAGGTCAGCAGAGCAGCTGGGTGCTCTGCCCCCAGGCGTTGCTGCCAGCTCTGCTCTTTGGCAAAGGGGTGGAGGGAGGAACTGGCACGCTTCACCCTCTCATGTGTTCTAAGATCAAAATATTCCCAAATTCAGGTTTGGCAGAAGCTGAGCAGATTTGATAGTGATTTCACTTACTTTTCAGATTTCAAGGTCTGGTGCTATTGTTTGGATAGTGACAGAGATCAGAGCAAATCCTAATGCCAGACTTACCTAGTCTGGGATCTCCCCAGAGTTTGGAAGTGTTCTTAACAGGATGCGTGTAGTTCAAGCTCATCTGCTTTCTGTGAAGTGAGGTTTATAGCTCAGTTCTTCTGCCAGTTCTGGGAAGAAGCTGAGCACTGGGGAGACCTGTTCTGACACATACGGGTTGAAGAAGCGGAGAGTATGAACAGGAAAATGCTTTGTTTCAGGGGTGGGTCACCCACCACAGGCTTATAAAAGACTAAAAGACAAACTTTTCCAAGCACAACTAGATATGCCAAAATATCACAGGAGGAGCTGCTGGTGGAATAGTTCCAGCCCAGCTGGAAATATTGGAGATCACAGTAGAAAACCAAGAATGATTCCAAAAACCTTCTTCCTGATCTTACTCCCAGTGGAGCCAATTTCATGATTTACAAAGCCAGAGGAGATAGACAGACCGAACAGTCAAGACTGAGTATTCAGTGTTGCTATTCAGTATCTGGAACATATTTAGGAGTTGTAGCTATGGGTTAGACCTCCTTTGTGGTGCATGCTGAGAACCACAGAACCCAGGGGTGATGGTCCTTGGCCCAGAATTTTTGAACAGGAACCAAATGCAGACCCATCCAGATCTGTTTGGCTAGGGATCATCCAGAACGACACTGAACACATATGGCTGATGGACTTGAAAAATCCTTAATTTCAGTTAAAAATCTGCTTGTTTTATGTCGTTGTTGGGAGGAGTACATTACATTCACGAGTCTGCTTTCCTTCAGGGTACGTTCCCACTCACAGCTCATGGCCTAGAAAGCTCTTGAAGTAGGAACCGTCCGCTTCTCTGTACAGCATTGAGCTCAACAGGTCCCAGCCCTGTGTTTAGGGCTTATGATTGCTGCAGTCACAGTTAATAAGGAGTTGTGCTCAGATACTATTATGAAGTAAAGGGTTAAAACTGAATTTGAAAATAAGAGACTGGGGGGTAGAGTAGAATAATCTATATCTTTGTCATTGTAACAGAAAAGTATTTTTTCCATTCAAAGTACCGGAGAAATACAATTCAGCCTGTGTCAGTTCTACAGTAAAGCTTTTCTTCCGAGTTTGCTGTGACTGTTACAGGAGGGGACTCTGTACCAAGCTATTAAATGCTGGCTATTGTTTCTGGAGAGCACTGTGTTCCTGCTTTGTCTTTCACCTTCTTCTCCTCCTTTCCCTGCTTTCTGATGTGTCCTTTTGCTGATCACAGGAGCCGGTGCTGACTTTGTCATGATCGGAGGAATGTTTGCAGGCCATGACCAGAGTGCTGGAGACATTATAGAAAAGAATGGCAAGAAGGTGAAACTCTTCTATGGAATGAGCTCTGATACAGCCATGATGAAGCATGCAGGAGGGGTTGCTGAATACAGGTATGAATTCCACACAGGAGCAATTGCAGTGAGCCGTCCATCCAGGAACTTCTGGCGCAGAATTGTGCAAAAGGAAACAGGCCTATGCTGCTACTCCCATTGAAGAAGCTGTTGCCTACACTTAGGACAGCAGATCTGAGGGAGGGATGACATCCTGAGGGAGAGAGAAAGAGCTAGGGTTGGCTAGCTGAGAGCAGTGGTGTTCACTTGTTTGCAGCCAGTGTGGCGTGCTGTCACTGCAGCACCAGCTGTGTGGTCCGGGAAGTCATTAGGCACTTTTCTGACTTTACTGGTCCCTCAGGATGTGTATGAACTACATGCTGGAGCATGGCATAAAAGGCTGCAGTTTCTGTCCCTCTGCTTGTCCACACTGGGTGTCCTGTTGGTGTCCAGGGATTCCCAGCTAACCCACGTGCTCCCTTCTGTTTGCAGAAGGTGGGTGCTGGTGAACTGGTGAAGCTCAGCTGGGGTTTCCCCAATATGGAGATCAGGGCCTAGGACCTTCAAAGCACTCAGTCACCAGCAGCAGCCCCAGGACTTCCTTCTGCATTTGTTGGGCAGTCTTCTTAGGCAGCAGAAGCCTGCTGTACAGTTTTCCCACCCCTCTTTTGGTAACAGAGCACCAGAGTAGCCTCAAATAATGCAGAATGCAGAAGCTTAGTTTTTGAGCTAAAATCCTCAGGGGAGAGGAAAGGAAGACAGATTTTGCAAAGGAATCTGTTGTCCATTGCTATTTTACTCCAGAAAGTGTTGAGAATTTTGACTTTTTGAAAAAGCAGATGACACCAGAAAACCTCTGTGTCTTTTCTCTTACGAGTGGCAGTCATAGTCACTGCCCTCGGACAACGTGGTTCTTACATGCCTTGTTAGAGAATGACTCCTGTCTTAGAGTAAACACTGGTTTATTGAGGAGTCCCTTTTGATTCTTCGTCTGCTGGCGTAGATTCAGGCTCTGGTCCCATCTGGTAAACTGCTGTTTGCAAGAGACTCAGACACAGTGACCTTACCTGCTGTTCCAGCCAGACACTCAAGGATTGATGGGTTTTGTTGGCCTCGTCTGCTACAACCACTCCAGCATACAGGTTTTTCCCACCGTGTCCAGCTGCTACCATGGGTAAGAGTTGCAGCTCTGTGAAGGTGACAGCACAGAATGGGATCCACAAAACAGAATGGAATTCACGCTTTGACACAGAGACAGGCTGATAGATAGCAATCCCAGATGTCATGCTACGTGGAAGGATCTTTGATCCCACCTCCTGTTCTCCACCCCAGCATTGACTCCTGTGGTGGTTTTGGTCTGCACCATAAAATTGTGCACTAGTTCACATAGCGCTTTGTGAAGTGCAAAGTGGTAAAACACAGCCTCCTTCAGAGCATTTACAACCATGTCCTTTGGCCTAAATCATGGCATCACTGAGTCATTTGGGTTGGAAGGGACCTTTAAGGTTCATCTAGTCCAACCTCCCTGTAATGAGCAGGGGCATCTTCAACTAGATCAGGTTGCTCCGAGCCCTGTCCAACTTGGCCTTGAGTGTTTCCAGGGATGGGGCATCCACCCTGTCTCTGGGCAACCTGTTCAGTGTTTTTGCTTTCAAACACAACTGTTTATTTGCAGAAGAAAGAGCTGCACAAGAGGCCATCTGCATCTGAAACGAGCTGAAATGGTGCACCAGAAAGATGTGCTTGCATATCTCTGAGCTTTGATTTGCTTTGGGTTCATATGCCATTTCCCAGAAGCAGTGTACAGTTTGGGGGCTCTTTTTACTTTTTTTTGTCCCCCAACAAATCTGCTTGTCATCAAAGCCTCTGAACAGACGCTCTGAGTGGACAGCACTAATAAGTGTCTCATAATATAAAAGTGGCAGCTGCCAATTGCAGGTGCTGGCAACCTTTTACCTGAATGGTCATTTCCTGTCCTGTGCTACCCTGTGCTTGAGGCAGCTGGAGCGTGGGAAAGGCCTGGTGCTGGTCAGGCATTTAGTTAATGGCAGCTCCCTGAGAGATCACAGAACAGCCCAAGCGTGCTGCATGGATCTCAGTGCAGCACAGTCATTAGGGCCCGGCCTCCACAGAGGTGGTGAACGTTGCAGGAAAAGTTTGAGAAAGCTGGCTGTACTAGGGGGACAAAGGACTAAGGCAGCTCTTAAATTCTGTTCCGCCTAGTTAGGTGTGTGTGATCTGGCAACAGAATTTATTGCCAGCAGGAGAACTGATTGGCACTGGTCCCTCTTAAAAATGAGATAAAGTGCAAGTATTCCGTCCTGTAGGAGCAAAGGATGTACAGAAAGGTGCTGCTGTATTTGGGTCAGTCTAGACAGACCCTTTGAAGTCATTATGGGCAATGCTATACAAATTTGGCTTGATCCATAGCTGTATTTTGATTTGCATCCTCAATTTGAGAACTCCCTGGGGACCAAGTTCTGAAACTTTCTCAGCAGCAAGGGAGCAGGAGCACAGTCTGAAATTTTTAGTCCCTGTTGAGATACTGCATTTCTGTGCCACTAATGGATAGCATAGAAGGAGTCTCCCAGTCTACTGCTAGATACAACAGCTCCAAACACTAAACCCGTGACCCTTGGCTCTTAACTATGAAAGTGCTGATACTCATCTTCACTCTGCAGCCGTGACACAGAGCTGGCTACCTGTGCCAGCCTTGGTCTCAGTCTTCCTTGGCCTGTCCCAGCATGAGTGTCACTGTGGTTTAAAAATAGTAGCTGCTAAATCCAGCCCTGTAAATGTGCTGGGCATTGAAGGGGGATTTGAAACAGCACAAGGCTTTGCTTTGAATTGCTCTTATAGTAAAAATTACAGGAAGTTTAATCACTTCCTAGTTTAGCTTATGGCAAGCTTGAACCAAAAGGGTTCTTAGTCAGCATTTTAAATGCTGGATACCCCAAAGTTGACCCAAACAGGTCAAGTCAGTGGGGCTCCTTTATATGCATTTAAAAAGCCCAGCTGTAAGTCTGTATTGGTGACCCAAATGAGCTGTTTTGTCTTTAAAAGAGCCTGAGCGCTCACAGTCTGTTATTCAGGCAGTGGGGAGCTCAGTGTGCTCCGTCCCCTGCAGAATCAGACTGCTTGTCACTTAACTTCATCTTCTCAAAATTACACGTGTTGGCTGGAGAACCCGAGCCTGCAGCAGTTACGTTAAAACTGACAGGTAAGGTGAGATGGCTGTAGCAGAGGATAAAGTCACGAGAGTAATTGTTTTTGTAATGAATGTGTCAAGCCGATCTCATTTAATCTGTGTACCCAGTTTCATTACTCTTATGTCATTTATATATTGGCTTATTTTTACATTTTCACCTCCTTCCATGAGGAATACGGATCAGAGCTGGGGATTTCTGAAAGGCAGTTTTTATGTTTCTTTTGTGGGAGAAGAGAAATAAGGCAAGCAGGGACTGAGGCTGCATGCAGTATTGTTCCGTTCAAGCCAATTTGCTTTTGTTAACCCTTTTGAGATTTCACGGGTTTTGTGTGAACGCTGTAGTTCTATTGTGGCCACTCAGCAATTCACAGCTGCGACTAAGCTGGGTTTGGGTACTTTATATTAACTGCAGGGTGAAAATTTGGCCACGGAGACAGAATAGCACCAACTGCTGGCTGCTGCTTACCATCTTGTTGTGTATCCCAAATGATAGCCTGGATGACCTGCCCACAGTTCCTCCATTTCTGAAGTGCCCCACTCAAAAGATTGCCTTGTGCCAAGGCAGCCTGACCCCTTTATTCTGACCCACATTTTGCTGGGCTGACAGAGCACCATCACATCCATCCTGCCAGGATTCCCACCCACCACACACATCCCTCCGTGCAGCAGCCTTCAGCTGGCCAGGAGGGGCACCGCAGACTGAGCCCTGTGAAAAAAGTCTGAAACAAATGGTTCTCCCTTTCTGTTCAGTGGCTGGCAAGAGTCAGAGTCACTGCTGAGAGCATCTGAGCACACCTTTCCCAGCCGCTGGGAGCCTCAATTGCTCTGTCATCACCTTTCTTTCTGAGAAGGGGTTACTTTTGGGTCATAACTCCAGGAGAGATGTCAGAGCTGCAAAACCCACAGCAGTTCCTGCTGACTTGCTTATGCAGCTCTCTGCCAAGTGTGCCAGCTTTTGTGACAGCCCGTGTAATCCATTGTCATGGTTTATCCCGGCAGGCAGCTAAACACCACACAGGCGCTCGCTCACTCCACCCCCCAGTGGGATGGGAGAGAGAATTAGGAAAAAAACAGCAAAATTCATTGGTTGAGATAATGACAGTTTAGTAGGACAGAAAGGGAAGGGATAATAATACTAGTAATAATAATACATAAAACAAGTGATACATAATTTTTCACCGTTCACCAACCAATGCCCAGCCAGCTTTCCCCCCTAGTTTATATACTGAGCATGTTACCACGTGGTATGGAGTACCCCTTTGGCCAGTTTGGGTCAGCTGTCCTGGCTGTGTCCTGTCCCAACTTCTTGTGCCCCCAGCCTACTTGCTGGTGGGGTGGTGTGAGGAAGAGGAAAGTCCTTGGCTTGCAGTAAGCACTGCTTGGCAATAACTAAAACATTTGTGTGTTACCAACATTATTTCCATCCTAAATCCAAAACACAGCACTGTACCAGCTACTAGGAAAAAAATGAACTATGTTTCAGCTGAAGCCCAGGACATCCATGTGTGGCCTGTGTCTAGCCATTTGTTGCTGGAAAAAGAGTCTCTTGGGGATTTTTTACTTTGTTTTATTTATTGCCAACTAATGCAAACTTCTAGCTTCTGCTGGGTAATTAACCTAACAGGTAAGTAAACACCTTTCCTCCCCCTTTTCCAGACTTCACTTAAGCCACACCTCTCTTCACCCTGCCATGTCTCAACTCCCCTTACTTTCTCCACAGGCCACACTCAGTCAGTCTTAGCTCCTTCAGTGAGAAAGGGGTAGCACAGGACATGGTGGTCATGTGTGTAATAGTTTCTCTCTGTTACTCCTTTTTTTTGTGCCTGCTCCGCTGAGGGGTGTCCACAGGACACGGTGACTTTACAGCTGTCCCTGTTCTGGCGTGAGTCACACAGGGACTGCAGTCCCTTTGGGAGTGCACATCTTTGGCATGGAGCACCTCCTTTCAAGGGTGCCTCTAGCTGCACATCTCAGACGTGTCCAGATGTGTCTTCTCTCTCAGGGGCTGCTGTTGTTTCTTAAATACACTTGAGCAGAGGTGTCCATGTGCTCCTCTGACTCGCTGAAATTTTGGTGGCTCACACCATTTTTGGAGCCAGTTGGAGCCATCTCTGGCACGACGCAGGTCATGGCCTTCTCCCACACAGGACACACTGGCCACCCGTGTCACCTGAACCCTGCCATGTTTGCCCAGCACAGCGCTCATGTGGGTGCTCGTGGAAACCAGCTGGGTGCTCGTCATATTGGGCACTCATGAATGTACTAACAGGGTGTTTGGACATAGATAATTTGGGTGTGCATGCATGAACTGATTGGATGCTTATGCAAAAATTACTGTCCATTCATGCATGAATTAAGTGGGCACTCATGCATTAATTTATTTGGTGCTCATGCATGAACTAATTTGGCACTCACACAAGAACACAGCAAGCCCAGCAATTTACGGCCTATGCGTCGCTCCTCTCCTCAGTGAGCCGCGTATCGAGGAACGCTTGGAACGTTAATCCAATATGAACTCTTTCGGCATCATCACAGTCTTAATGTACTTAAGTTAAAAACTCCACTTTTTCTCCCTGGGACCAGCCAGTAGGCATTAATACTGTAGCAGTAAATGTCTCTCCTCCATCTTGAGCACTGTGTTAAATGGGTTAACATCACAATGTGGTTTTATACCCCTATGGATACAGACCCCACCCCTGGGCCAGACTACAGCGGTTAATAGTGCACCAATGTGTGCATACACATAGTAAAATTCCACCCGCGCTTCCCTGGGAACCAGATGACTCCTCAGCTTGGTGTGTGCAACATGTTATTTCTTAAAAACCCCTTTCCTCTGGGGACAAGAGTATTGGGGTTAATGTTAGCACAGCTTGAGTATATATTCATCACAAACTTCATCCCCTTATCCCCATGGACAAGACTATGGAGCTAATCTCACACCTCTCTTCTAGCATGCTTCCCCCAGGACGGTATCTGCAGGTTACTCCTTGATCAACAGGACCTCCCACCAGCTCATCAGCTGACACTTAGAGGAGCAGTAGCAAGTGTTCAGCTGTCAGAGCTTTGGGGCTGTGTCGTTAGATGTTCATCACTTTCGTAGATTCTGGTCTCCAAAGCCTAAAGTGGCAACCCACAAGCTCCAGCTTTGTAACACCACCGTAGCCACTGCAGGGACATCTCCCAGGGGTAGTGGCTGTAACCGTCACCCATTCCTGTAATTTTGCACTGAAGAAAGGACCACCAAGTGTTTATGCTCCCAGGAGCAATGTGCGACTTAGGACCCACAGGATGCTCCAGCACGAATTAAGAGGGAACTTACATTTGAACTGGTGGTGCATTCGTGCATCAGGTAATTGGCCTCTTGTGCATGAAGTGAATGGGCAGTCATGCATGAATGCAGTAAACCCTGCACTCCTTGCCCAGTACAGCATGCAGAGCTCTTCAGATGGCAGGATGTGGTAGAATTTGCACTGGCTTCCACAAATCCCAGACATGCACTGTCTCTCACGTTCTCGCAGGAAGCTCCCTGGAGCCTGAGCTCAACCTCCCAACTTTGACTGGAAGAGGTGGGCATGGCCAAAAGCCAGGAACAGTGGCATGAGTGTCATTTTGCGGGTCGGGCCTTTTCCTGCTGGCACTGGAGCTGAAAATAAAAGCCTGGGAACTCCCAGCAGCACAGGCCATACAACAGAGCCCTAAGCCCTGTGCAGTCTGCGAAATGCCAGTGGCACATCCGTCTTCCATTGGCCACTCACTGCGGTGTTTATTCAAGAGTTTCAAGAAAGACTCAATTACTCATCAGATGTAGGGAGATTAATCATGGCTCCTTACTCACATGGCATATCAACACTTCACCTTTATTGTCTCCCTAGGGCTGTGACCTCGCATTTAAACTAGCAGGATGAAATACAGCCAGGCTCACACTGAAGTACTTCCACATAGCAGCTGTTGCTGTTGTTAATGATTCACAAATGGAGCCTCCAAACAGGCATGCCCTTTCTTGTGCTATCCCCTGGAAACGTCTTTAAGAAAGAAGCAAATAAAGCCACATTTAGAGCAATGACAGACCCTTGCCATGATTTCTGCCTCCATTTTGTAGGGCAGAAGGAAAGTGTCTCCTCTTCCCTCCACATTTGTCTTAGACTCTCCCTTCCCAAGGCTTGCCTGTCCAGAGGAGCCAGTGTGCCAGGCAGAACGAGCTTGCCCTAAAGCCTAGTGAGATCAGCTGCTGATTAAGGTTCTTTGCTGCAGGAGGGATTGCTGAACGTGGGGCTGGAGAAAGCTGGACGAGGAGTGCAAGTTATTTGCCTGGATTCTTCCATCGTGTAACTCTTCAGATGTGCTTTTTGGGAACAGTGCCCTCTGTGCTGGCATGCATCAGCACTTGACAGTATTCACAGCACTGCTATTTTTCTGGCCTTTTTGCCTGGCTCTGAATTGTGCTAGATCACCTTTTAGTTTCAAGGGACAGCTGTGCAGCAGGTTTCTGTAGCAGGTTTCCCACTCTGTCTCTGTGAGCTCTGGAGAATCACACTGGTAGGAGACAGCCAGAGCACTTCCATCTGTGTCTGATCAGTGACGCGGGACAGAGCCCAGAGGCTGTGAAGCCTCTGTAGAGCTGTGCTGGGTGGTGCCTGCTGAGAACCAGCTCCAACATTTCTCTGTTTGAGTCTGGCCGTTCCTTACACTTCAAAACTTGCAGCTCTCACAGTCAAATTTACCTTTCAATAAGGCTGGAAGTTGCACTTGCATGTAGGCAGATGGTAGAGGGGAGGAAGGGCAGATCTGTAAATAAACTCATGGGATATTGGAGCATCTACAAGATCAGTCTGCTTCTAGTTCTCAGTGTTGGTGGTGAGTGGAGCTGAGGCGTTTCAGTGCTTGAGAGCAACAAGCAGCAAAAGCAGCAAGCGGAGCTGGGGGCACATTTGTAAACTGCAGCCTGCAGAGTATTAAGCTCCACATTGCTCCACTAAACACAGTCTTGTTTTGCATCCAGACATGAATGCAGTGACTGATCTCTTCTCCAGGGCTTCGGAGGGCAAGACTGTGGAGGTACCGTACAAAGGGGATGTGGAACACACCATCCTGGACATCCTCGGGGGGCTGCGCTCCACCTGCACCTACGTGGGAGCTGCCAAACTCAAGGAACTGAGCAAGAGAACGACGTTCATCCGGGTCACCCAGCAGCACAACGAGGTCTTCTCTTAGCCTAGGCCTGGGGGGCTGGAGAGAGGGGTGGGGGAGAAGAGCAGGAAGGGCTGCTCTTTTCCTTTGCTTTCTCCTCCGTGTTGTGTTAGTGGCAAACTTCCCTCTCTTTCTCAGAATGGCAGTGTCATAGCCATTGAAAGGGCTGTGGCTGGGATTTGGAAGGGGAAGGTCATGCTATTAACACAGTGCCATCGATTCAAAATGCAATAGCCTCATCTTTTATTGTTGTGCCTATTTTATTTTTTAATCAACATTTCTTAACCTGGTTTTTCCCTTCCTCTGATAAATAGCTGCTGAAACCTCAGTTAACAAGGAATTTGGCTTGTACAGACATGGCTGTTAACGCCTGCACACATTCACACATTCCCTTTTTTAAGACTGACCTGTCAGCTACCACCACTTTCTGGCAGGGCACCTTTCAGAAACTGCAGGCTGGGAGAGAAAAAGATGCAAGGAATTGCGTGGAGAAATAAAAAAGCAAGTTCTCTTAATCTTTTTTTCTGGCCAAAGAGTGGATGTTATGGCACAGCTGCCAGCCTGCACAATGTCAGAGGTGGATGGTAGATGAGGCCTGGCTGCTGGTGACATGCGATGCTAAAAATGCCAGATCTCTGTCACTCTCGGTTCACAGGGCTGTTATTGCTGTTCTTACTTAAATCTCCCTATTCGATGGACTTGCCCCTTCAGAGCAGCTGGCACTGAATGTAGCAAAACCGTGCTGGCCCCCCTGCCCCCATCTGAGGAGATCATTCAGGTGATGAACACTTTTCAGAGCTCGCCTGCTTTATCATGAGTGCAGTTATTGAATTACCTGGGTTCCTGCTTTTACCTGCTCTCTGGGAACAGGTTTTTAAGACACTGAAACTCAGCAACTGTAACCCTGACAAGGGGGGACGGTTCTTGCAATCCTCCCTGTTCCCTTGCCTGCTCACATCCATTTAGCAAAGACATAAAAACGCTGTGCAGTGCATTGTCTGTGGCCAGGTGGAGGAGGCCAGAGGGATCAAATTGCCTTCTGGTTATGTGGTACCACTCCTTTGCAGTCCTTGACACCATGTAAAGCAAGAGAGAGCTTTTGGCAGAACAGCCTGATTGATTGCAAGACACTGTCAGGCTTAGATGGAGTTAAAGCATTTGCTCTAAAGGCAATAATGAATGTTGGAGACTCTGGGTAACACTTCAATAAAGTGTAATGGCCTGCTAATTAATTGATAAATCACAATGAAAATTTCTTTGGAAATACACGTTGCATCCACATGAATACCACGGTACCTCAGTATGATAAATGATGTAAAAGTGAGCACCAATGAATTAATAATGCTTGGCCACTTACTTTAAACGGCTGCTGAGATCATAATGCGGCTGATGTTACTTCAGTACTTCAGAGTCTTACTTTCCCCTCCTGTAGACATCTGTGGAAAGAGGCAGGCTTCCTTTGAAAAGCAAAAAAGTGATCTGTAGGAAAAGGAATAGCAAAGAGAAACTCTAGAATTAAACTCATACGCTGGACTGCTCAAAAAGCCATGCACAAGGATTGGTACAATTGACCATGCTGAGAAGCAAATCCGGGCCACAAGCTGATCCTGGTGATTTTGAAGTGTGTTGTGCACATTAGAAAAAGCACGGGAGATCTTCTAAATTGCCTGGTATTTTAAATGTCTTCCATTTAACATGTGAGACATACTTCTTAATTGTGGGACGACCCCTTCCTCTGCTTTGGAAGTGGACAAGGGCCTTGCTGTGAACACAGGTTATGCTTGTGCTGGCTGCAAGGACCATTTGTCCTGCCCACTTACCGTAAAGGAACGTGAATGCAGAAGAGAAGCAGGCCCTGTGAATCCAGGCCCTGATCTCTGTTCCCTCCGGCCTGGAAGCATCATGTTAAGAAAATGCCAGGCCTCTTCACCACAAAAAGGCACCGTAGGCCACCTCCTGCTCTCAGCTGCACTAGGCCCAGAGCACGGGCAGTGTGAGCTCTGCGTCAGCACGGCTTTGGGACAGCCCTGTTCCTCTGTTTGTGTGCTGGAAGGGGGAGGGGGTACAGAGGCAAATGGACGCCTCTGTCAGGAGCGGCGTTAGACCACCACGGCCCAGGCCTGACCACAGGCGTGTCTCCACACTGGTGCCTTCACACGTGGGAAGTGCAGCACTCTGCTGGTCTCATGCCCACTCTCGCTAGCGCTTTTCTACTTTTTTTAGCTACATTTCTAAGTGGAATTTAAGAAATACATATGCATATAAAAAAGATATATATTTGTAAACATTTTTTTAAAAGATCATGCGCACACCAAACCGAGCAGCTCCATGACGTCCTCAGAAGAGTTTCTTCTCCAAAGGGCAGGTGCTGGGGGCAAGGGGAGGCTGCCTCTCCACAAGTGTGGCAAATGGGGCCACTCTTATACCTGCTCTCCTTCCCTTCCCCTCCTGCACATACCTCTGATCAGTGACTAATAGGAGAGGGACAGGCTAATCTTAAATTGTCCCCCGAATTCTTCAGGCTATGAATGATATTGATGCCATGAATAGTGACTGATAAAGTTTTGATGTCAGGTACTTGGTTTTCTGAATAGCAGGTCTTCCCATTGTTTTGATAAGCAGCATGTTTTCTTCCATTTTCTCCTCTCCAAAAGTGATGAGCAGGAGAGAATAATGAGATGCAGAAAGGCTGACCTGGTGGCGTGTCTGCATCTCGCCCAGTTATATGTGAATTTTGTTCAGGAATAACCCTCAGCTATGTCAGTGCTCACCATTGACACTGTACATGTGCAGCTCTGAGACAGGCTGGAAAATTTAACAAAAAAGCAAACGCTTGAGTCCCCCGTTAACACCTATTCCTGTGCTGCAGTAGCTGCCCTTCTCTTCACTTAGCTCCAGGTCCTGTACCCTGCTCAAGCCTGCTGCCGCTCCCACCAGGAATTGAGGCAGAGGGAGCTGGGAACACACTTTGTCTGGCAGGATGGTCCAAGTCAAGACCACGACCACTGACAAATGCCGTGTGCCATTTGTGGATCTACCTCACCTGCACATCTAACTGGGTTCTTTGTTACTTGGTGTCCTTCTGTGGGAAATGAAATCTGTAAGTGCTTAATAATGCTTGATGTTGAGTGATTCTGCATAGCCAGGTCTTCTCTACTCCTACAGCCCAACCCCATCCTGTCCAGAGGAATGCTGTGGGTGTGACAGCCTGGGCTGTAGGCCAGGGCCATGCCTGCTTCCCCCAGCCAGGCAGTTGTTGAGCTCCCAAGAGCAGTGCTGAGGTTCGGCCCATGGGCTCCACAGGGGTGCAGTTTAACATACCAAAGACCTACAAGTGGGGATGCTGAAAAGGGCAGCATTACATCGTTAAGCAATCTCTGCTGAGCATGTCTGCCTGTGGTTTCTCGAAACATAAGGACACCTCTAACACCCCCTGCACTCCCAGTCCTGCTCTGGGGTTGCCTTGCTGCAGCACATTTTGCAGGGTGGGCTCCTGCCCGCACAGCCTGGCTTACTGGAACTCTCCTTGGGAGGGAAGGGCTCGGCGCAGCAGCAGCCTCGCTCGCTCCCCAGTGACTGTGGTGGCTGCGAGGAGTGCGTGTGGGGCACCTCCTTGTAGGTGTGAGCAGTTGTTAAAGGGGTGGGCCTCGAGCCAGCATCCTGACAGATGCAAAACAAGCCACACGGGGCTCCTTTTTCTGGAAGAAACACATTCCATCTGCTCATTGGAACAGCCAGTCCCCATCGGCCGTGGGGCAGGGGCTTTGGCTGGGCTTTGGCGCAGCTTTTGCCTCCCTAAGGGCATGGTGGGGTTGAATGTAGGATGGGAACACCCTGTAAATATGGAGAGTTGTAAGCAGGGTCAGAAGAAGCCTCTGTTTGCCTTTGGGGGAGCTTTTCCCATACAAAATGTGCCTGTCTCTTCCTTTCAGCTAGTCAATAGCAGGGGTAGAAAGGGTGGGGATAAGGAAGAAACGCGGCAGCTGTTGGCCAAGCCCCACTGTGTTGGGACAGGTGCTTTCAGTCAAGGACACGATGAGAGTTTGAAGCTTTTCTGAACCAAGCACTCCCTACTTTACCCCTCTTGAACTCCACTCTCGTGACAGACTTGTTGCTACAGCTTTCTGCCAGTGTATGTACGGTGTCTATCCATCACCATCTCACATCCCCCACCGGGGGATGGTGCTGTTTCTAGTACCAGTTTTATACCAAAAATTCTTTTTTGGAGGCAGGAGGGCTTTTGTGACCAGTGCCAGGTTTGGCCTTGTGTAGAAGAGAGGGGGAAAAAAAAAAGCCAAGGCCCAGGAACAGCAGTTTGCCTTCTGCAGCAGCCAGGGCCAGCAGGTGGGAGGCCAGCCCTTCCCTGCGGGCTGGGGGCTGCCAGGGGCGGCGGGGTTGGTGCGTGTCTCGAGTAGATGCTGGCACAGCTCTGCCCCCCTGACACAGGACAGACCACCCCCTGCAGCCTTCGCTTCATTTGTGGTCACCCAGATGCTTAAGCGAGCCCTCCCCAACATTTATTTGACCCAGTGTTTACTGGCTGAAGTTTTCATACATAATTCAGCAGTTCAGAGTCCAGAACTCCCTGGTGTTGCCTGTGATAACTGTGAAGCGCTTCTGTGCAATTGGCCAAAAAGCTGATGGGCTTTCAGTGTTTTGCTGCCCCGCTCGGCCCTGCTGAGATGGTGATGAGAGCACTGTCCCCCCTTCCCTCCGCTGTGGCATCCGCGTGCGCGCGGCCCCATCATCCCAACTGCTCCGAGGTTTTTGTTACGCAATAAAGAGCTTCACCCTGACGGTCTGCAGAGCTTTTTATGGCCAAGGGCGGGAGGGTGCGGGCGCCTTTTGGCATCATCGTGAATAAAAGTGAACGCTCCCAAATGCGTTGCCAGGGCGGGGCTGGGGGAGGGCAGGGCAGGGAATTGAATTGGGCGAGTTACGTCTCTAGGAAAGCGCTCTCCCCTTCGGTCATAAAAGACAAAACACGCGCTTGCAATTGGCACTGTTATTTTATTAGTACGAGTATACTGAAACAATAAACTTGTACTGGTATACAGACAATTTCTTTAAAACAATTTTGTTCAAATTTTGAATCAAACATTGTTTTATTATAATAATGAAATAATTTCTACCTAGAAAACCTGCAAGCACCATCAAAGAAAGGGACCATAAAATTCAATAAACAGACGCGAGTGTATCCTACAAATAGACACACCACCATTAGAAAATAGAATATGAATTCTTCCATTTTTTTTAATATTTGTTTTAAAAAAGCTAGTGCAAGTACAATATTTTACACTGGAATTACAGAGAGTATGCACGCATATGGAAAAAAGTTCTCCTGTCACAATAAAAGCTCTTAACTATGTCTGTATGCACTTAAAATCTTCTCCTCTTTTCAATAAGGTGCAAAACGTTATTCCCTCCCTATTTCTCCTTTGTACTGGCCATGTCAGCTCAATTTCTCCCCAACACAAAGCTGCAATATCCCTTTTACTGGGCCTACACTAGGAACTACACTGGAAGTGCGATTTGCAATAACCCTCATTAGTAATACCAGACAATTTAAAAAAAAAAAAAAAAAATTACTTTAAAAACTACTGATGTCGAATGGCTGGACCTGACCCCGGCTCGGCCAAGCGCCGCTGCCAGCTGCTGCCGGGAGCGGTGACATAGCTAGTACAAAATGGTTTTCAGTAGCTCACCCGAACTGAAAAAGGTTGGGAAATTCCCCCTCCCCCACTTTTGTAACACTGCGAAAAGAACAGTGTTCAACAAGTTAATATATTATTAAAAAAAAAAAAAAAAAAGGAGCAAATACATACATTAGTGAGTTTCAACATTAGCTGACTGTCGTGAAGAGTTGCATCTATGCCTTACCAGATTAGTAACTTCGCGAAGCGCCCGGCCCGACAGCCAGGCCAAAGACACAGACCGAGCCACCCGCAGCCGCCCCCGGCCCGTTTTTGCCCTCAGCTGCCCAGATCCAAACCCGATGGACTGGAACAAGAATTCTGCAGAGCTTGTTCAACGGGAGAGTACCTGGGTCCTGGACTTTTAAAGCAAATGCCAGGGTGGGATCCCCTCACCAGCGGGTGTGAAGGGGCAGAGCCGCGCTGCCCGCAGAGCCAGTGGTCCCACCCCGGCTCCCCCCTGGCCAAGGATCTGGGCCTTGAAGTTTCTGCCCATCACCCATCCCATAGAGTACAGCAAGGACAGCTTCAACAAGCGATTCCGCTCGCCGCAAACACTTCCAATGCACACCTACTGCGTGGTCGAGGGAAAGGGCACAGGAGCTCTAACTGCTCAAAATAGAAACTAACAAAAAAGAAACAACCTTGGATGAAGCCTCCATAAAATCCTCAGTGGAAGACTTGAGTCCTTTCAGCTAACAACAAGAAAAAAACCTACGGAAACCTTAGAGACAGTTATTGTATAAATACTACCTGTTGGCTGAATGCACTTCACCGTAACACAACTGGGGCTGGTTTCTGAGCGCCCGGGGGTCACTTGCACACAGGGCGAGCATTCCTGCCCCGCGTGCCTGCGGGAGCCGAAGCTTGGGTCACCTCCGGGGAGGGGGATGGGAGCAGCCTGCAACTTTGCCCTCTCCACCCTGCCACCAGCTCCCAGCTGCCCAGCTCAATCTTTGGACAGGAAAAGGATCCTCTCTTCAGAAACTGCTTCAGGATCCTCTCCTTTTGGCTTCTGAAAAACATCAGTCTTGCCACTGGTCAAGACCATCACTGGAAACGTGCTCTGTGTGACCAGCTGCTCCCAGCAGCAGCCATGGGGGAGAGGGGCAGTGACAGGGACTGGAAGGCCAGGTCGCCTCGGGTACCATTCTGCTGCTAGTGCTGGGCAAGGATACCTTGTTACAAGCACTTCTCGCTCAGGGTTATACTCTTTGGATTTCATCTGGAACAGGAAGTGCTGAAAAAACGTGGAACAGCATCCCCAGAGAGAGAAGAAAACGGGACCGAAAGGCCTCAGGCGGAAGCTACGCAGGTGGTGCTCAGCCGGCAGCAGCTCTCGACCCGAGGGCTGCCAGCACCAGCAGGGTCCCCACACTCGGGCCAGCCGGGCCCTGCCTGCCCAGGGCACGGCCCAGACCTCCCTCAGAACCGGCCTTGACCTCCGGGCTGCCAGGGGCTCCCTCAGCACAGGCGGAAGAGACTTAAAGCCAAAATACAACTGGAGAGTGAGACTCTGGTTTTGCACAGTAGCCACCCTTCGAAGTGCCCGGTAGCTGCACTCAAGAATTGCTGCTCCAAGGTGTATTTTCAGCACAGGAATAAACAGTGTGACTCCATTCCCCAGAAATGGGACCCATGTAATACGAACAGAAAATTAAGCACAGTTGTTCTTTAAGAGCCTTTTAAGTAATAATTCTTCCTGGCCAGAGCCAATACAAATCAGATCATCTAGACATGACATTTTCTATATACAAAAAACATGTAACTTTCAACCTTTCTCTGCTTTTGTATTTAAAAACTTTTTTTTTTTTTACAAACAAGGTATGAAACTCACTGTTCAAACAGAGCCATCTCTTTTTCAAACACTGAATGAATCATTCCAACATTCATTTTTCTTTTGTGCAATTTTTTAAAACATTACCTGTACTCCTCAATGTGAGTGCTTCAAAAAAAGTTTCTATTTTTAATAAGCTTCTCAAATTAGGTTTACATCAAAAAATATTCCCACAAGGTATAGTGCTACAAGAAAAGATCCTATCAGTAAAGGTAACACATCTGAAGCGAGGTCGTCTATGTAAAAGAAATTGAACTCTGGAGTAGAGGTGTGCAACGCGTTTGGAATTTCCCTATGGGCACAAAGCAAGGCTGTCCTCAGGACAGGGAATCAAGTGGACATGTAGGCATACACGTAAAAAAAAATGCACACGTAACTTCTTTGTGTGCAAACAGACACTTCTGCCTGGGGGTGTGTGTGCACATATGCATATCTGCATCGACAGATTCTCATTTTGCTATGTATTACAGGACTTGGGGGAGTGGGAGGGTTGGAAAAACCAGAGAAAAGGAAATTACTGCCTCCACTCTGGTGGTACGTTCATTCCCCTTGCTTTTCACATCAGCGCTGGCCAGAGCCCACAGTGGACCCTGCTGCTACTTGTGATGATGGGGAGGGAAGAAATGGAAACTGTACGAGTGGATGTCCCATTCTGCCATTTGTGGAATTTCTGGGACAGCAGAAGCGTTTCAATGGGCCAAATCCCCTCCACCTGCCATGGGCTTCTGCCCTGGTGAACCTCGACATTTTTCCAGCTGCCTGATTAAGGTCAGGATCCGGCCCTGATTGAAACGACGCTTCAATTTCACAAAGATTTATACATGTGCTTTCCAGCAAGCTCCTGAGCAGCCTTCGCTGGCCAGCCCAGGCCTCCCGTGGGCACACGTATAAGCGTTTGCAGAACTGGGTCCCAGAGCGTTTGCAGAGCACTGCGCCAAGAGCCACTCCGAAATAACACTGTTAGTGTTTAAAAAGATTGAGAATTCGCTCTCCTTGACACAGGCTTTTTTTCTTTTTTAAGCAGGTGCAAGAATTAACAGAATTTCACCATTTCCTTTTTACTACTGGCAACACACTTTAAAGTAATATAAATCTCTGCAGAGAGTGTATTTTCATGATAACCAACAGCTACAGTTCATGCTGAGCTTGCTGCTTTTGTATTGCAATCTAAGTGAGATCTACAAAGTTTAAACCATGAGATGCAGGAAATCCAAACTTGTCTGTAACATTGTACATCCCTACTCCGGAGCAGTAAAAGTGCTGCTTCTGGTCACATCAGTGTACCACACATACGCCAGCCCCATCCCTGAGTAAAAGGTGTGAAAGGTTTCTAAATGTTCCTTGATTTAAGGGAAACGAGAGTAGTGATGTCACTTCCCCATGCCGAGAAAATGACGGGAACGACAGGTCGAACGAAGCGACAGTGGGACGAAGGAATTAAAGGAATGAAAAAAGGAACGTGTGTCCCTCCCCTCCTCCCGAGGTCTGCGTCTTCGAGGGAAAGCAAGCCTAAGGGCAAGGTACAAAATGGTAAAATAGGTCAACAGCGACTCCGATTCGGGTCTCGACCAGAGGACTCGAGGTAAGTGACATCAAACTCAAATTCCCCACGATGTGGCCCAGACAAACTGAAACAATGCCTAAGTTAAACGTTATAAGGAACAGTCACTTTATATATATAGATATATAGATAGATGATAGATAGATAGATAGATAGATAGATAGACAGACAAATAGATTTTTTTTTTTTTTTTAGAAATCCCTATAAAGAGGTTCTTGTTTTATTTTTCTTTGCCCTGACTAATTTCTTGGTGATTGTATGCATTTCGTTGTAAACTAAAGAGGCCTGCTACAAAAAGAAAGAAACAAACAGACAAAAAGAAAGCTGCTGTTAGTCACTATTGTGAAGCGGCCGCCACGCAGACGCAGAGGCCGAGCCTCCTCCTTTGGCTTCACCTCAGCATCCCCCGTGCTTGCGAGTGGTATTTCGCACCTGCCCTGGGGATCGATGGCACTCCCGGGCCTGGGGACGCGCCCAAGGGATGCTCCGAGCCAGAGGGAGAGGCAAAGCCCCGCCTCGCAAAGGACTTGGCCCCGGTGGGAGCCAGCTCCTGGGTGCGTGTGTCCAGGTGGAAGGTGGCACTCGGCCATTTGCTTGAGTGCCACCCTCTGCCTGGATGCCATGTAGACATGAATACATCTCTTTTTTTTTGCTTTTTTTTTTCTTCCTGGATCTTTTTAAACATCAAATACAAAAATGGTTCATGTTTCCCGGGGCAAGGGATCTTCTACCCTTAATATGGTGTGGGTTTTTTGAAGGGAGGGAGGACAGGGAGGGACTTAGTAACAGGGTCGGGGGAGGGGAAAGGTAGAAAGAAAGAATTCAAGAGAGACAAAACCAGGGGAAATCAGAAGTGGGTATGAGATCTAGCTAACACCGCACAGGTGAGTCTAAGTTGGCACGTAAAGTATTGCACATCCTACAAAAGCCAAAGCATGGAAGGGGACAATTGTTTGGAAAGAACCAGTTATTTCAGAATTCCTCAGTCTGAAATACAAGCACAGAACTAATACATTCCTATTGCTCCAAATGTATTTTTTTATTATTATTATTTTTTCTTTTTTTTTTTAGTGTTAGTTGAATAGATCCAGTCAGTTTAATAGCCCCTGCTTCCTTATTAACCACAAAAGTGTATGTGTATGGTTTTACTTGAGATTTCTTTTTTTTTCCAAGTACACGTGAAGTACAGAAATAGTGGTACGACTGTGAATTAAAATCTGTAATTCTTTCTATTCCTTTACCATCAAAGCTTAAAAAAAAAACAGGAAACAAAACAAAACAATAAATTGCAAGTGCCCTGAGCAGAGTATATGGAAGATTAAGCAACTTCTCTGAGCAGAAATATTAACAAATAAGCACTAACTAAGCTGTGTGATTGTGAGAAGAAACCCACTCAGCTATTTGGTAGCCCGCCGAGAGGTTAATAAAATTCAAGGAAATTCAAAAAAAGTTTCAAGCTATTTTAAACATATTTCAACTTTTTGGTGCACCCCAGAATATGGTATAAAAACAATTAGGTCTGGTGTGAGCTAAATTTCAAGTAACAAGTAACAAGAGTCAAAGATGGGGTTTGGGGTTAACATTTCTTCTCTTAAAGAAAAGCACTGTATTTCAGGGGAGAGAGAAAACAAGACGAAATAAATTTGTTCACTTTAGGTTACCGTGTTTCTAATGACGGACTTTGATTTCCTGTTCTCCCTGTGAGTACAGCTTCTTCAAAACTACCTGAAGGATGTGAACTCGCCAACCAAAAACGACGACACGAACGCTTGCTCACGGAGGGCCCGAGCGCGATCCCACTGGAATCCCACTGGGATCTTGCGAGAGGCAGCGACAGGCTTTAGCACTCAGCCCCGGCATACTTCATACTTGCACCTCCCCGAGGCTCGTGCAGGAGGCTGGGTGCACAGCACCTCAGAGGATCCGGCCCTACCTGGGAGAAAGAAAAGACTGAACGCGTGAATCCCGCCCCCCCCTACTTGGTTTGTACCAAACTCTTGAAATGTCGCCTTTCCAATGGAAAACGATGCAATTAAAATAACAAATAATAATAATAATAATAAAATAACAATAGGTTTGTTTTCAAAACAAACAAACACCTTGCTTACTTATAGAAATGTTTTTTTTTGTGGAAAATTCTCTCAGCAAGTCTGAAGAAAAATTCTCAGAGGTGTCCCGGTAGGACCTGGTTCTGTGTGGCCGATACGGTAGAAAGACCAAAAATGAACTCTGAAAGGAACGTAACCCTATGAAATGGCCTAGAGCGTAGGCAGGTTAGTGAGTAATTGCTACATTTGTTTATGCTCTTTCAGACCCCCCCACCCCACAACATTATTAGGTAAAAACTGCAGGAATACCACACAAATGATAAACTCAAGATGTGCAAATTGCAAGATTCTTTAAAGTCCATCTTTTTCAAAAACACTGGACAATGATTTTTTTTCCTCTTTCCTTTTTCCTTTCTCTTATTTTTTTTTTTTATTATGTCAGCTCGCATATGCCTTTAACTCTTTCTCAAGCATTAAAGTTTAAAAAGTGCCTCCTATTAAGTAGTCCTTTGTGGACAATGACTGTCACATACTAGTTCAATAATTCACATTCATCCCTTTGAAACCACATTAAAACTTTCAGCATCTTGCCTGTGAGAAAACTTTACATAGTTGCATGTAGTTACAGTGTTGAAGAGATTTGTTTGTTTGTTGTTGTTGCTTTCCGAGCAGATTAAAGTGATATACAGTACGTACTGAGTGTTAGACCAGGATGCTCAGCAATAAAGTGTGAACAGCATTTTAAGTGCTTAAAGACATTCTAGGTTCATCTTCAACAGCGGATTCCTGTGTCACACACCGCAATTTGAAAGAAGTGGCACCAGTTGTCCATAACCATGAACTAAAACCAGTACTAGAGTTAAAGACAAAGATTTGCAACCTAACTGCAAACGATGGATGCCTGTGATCTCAAAGGGGCAGTCTGCGTCTACCTTGTGGAAGCAAATGTCAATGGCGTAACCCGGTCGATTTGTCTAACACTGCACAGAAACAGGAGTGAGCCTGAGCCAGGCGCATCCGCAGAGCCAGAGGCCTCCTCGCACACCCACGCACACCCACGCCACACGCACGCACCCACCCCCCCCGCCGTCCAGGGAAACCCTGCAAGGCGACCGGCGCAGGAGTCCCTACAGCCTCCCCGTCGCTGACTCCGGGCAATGGAACTGCACTAGCAAGCAGAAAGGAAATGTGGTGTGGCAGTTTGCTTTAGGAATAAAAATCAGTGCAGTCAGACCCCATGGGGGAAAAATATATATATACATATACACACACACAAATATATATATATATATATATAT